>OX460917.1:13915603-14155442 GCA_949788335.1 Salpingus planirostris
GAACGTTTGTCATACGCTTATTATTACTGCCGTCGGTGGCCTTGCGCGTCCGGATTTTTTGTTATTTTTAATAAGGAGACCCCGTAAACTCTAACGAGAAGAGCAAACTTATTTTCGCCATCTCATTACGTTTTTCTCCGAGTATTATTATTGTTTTGACCTATTTTTAGTCTCGATACGAGCATAAACGAATTGCTACTTCTCGGTCTAGTTTATCATTTCGCCGTATAGAGATGTGGACGAGCCGAAGAAACGGGGGGATCGATAAAACTCATTGTCCGACACGGGGGAGTACTTTTTCCCCTATCAGTGATCGACGCAACTTGTCTTCCCGCATTATTTCCGTCTCGGACACGACAAATGTCCGAGGAAATTCCCTCCGCCGCCGTCACATCCAACATGTACATAAATCTAGAAAGTTTTCGCTCATATGTGGGCGGCGACGATGGGCTCTAGGTGATAAAATACGCATAAGGGACGACTCTTCCCGTTCTCCCACTGACTTAGATATATTTGAAGCCGTGCATCACCCGATATACGCTCACAATTTTATAACGTCCCCATGAATAATTCATAAATTCCGAACCGGTTATTATATAAAACGCTATTTCGGGGATGCGTCCTCCAATTTCTACTATTGTGACGATATTAATCGAGCCGAGGTGTGATCGCATTGAATAATTATTGCGGCTTAAAATAGCAGCACGGTCCCGGCTGATGAATCGAGTCGATATAATTTTAATTATCAATGGAGCACTCGGTTATTCCGGACTTCCGGATTATTATTATCGACCGCGGGTCTCTCTATAGTAAAGGTTTTTCCGGCGGCGGCTATACCTGAATGTAGGGCACGATCCTGCATGCCAGGTCCCCCAATTTCCAGGACGCCGCTATCCTGGTGAAGGCGACGGCCGGGATCGTGAGGGCGAAAAGGAGATCAGCCGCGGCCAAATTCAGGACGAAACAGTTGGTGACGGTGCGCATATCCGGGAACCTGCGAACAAAAGATCCGGTGTAGGATTTTACCGGAGCGGGTGATTGATGACCTCAAGTTTATGCGCGGGGAAAAACTTTAAAATCCATCCGCTATTATTATAAAGATTCGCCGATTGTGTTATCCTCAAGGACCCTTATAGGTGGGTAGGAATCAATTAGCCGGAGTAGGGAATTCCGGTAATAAATTTTCCGGTGTTTTCGCCCGACCCGGATATTATGCGTGAAGAGGCTCTGCCTGAAATTTATTTGTATCTCATCGTCGGATCATCGTGCACCAGGTCGAGGATACCTAAATTGGGAACTCTACGTTATTAATTCCGAAGAAACTTTGACCTCTTTCTCGGCGAAAACAATTAAACTCTACTATGATACTATACCGAAACTTTCAGGAGATAATAGCGTAAAGACAAGACTGATGGTTGCAAGTTTTCATTCATAAAAAATAAGGTCGGAAAGTGGCATATTTCTGTGCTACAGAGACAATAAATTCAACCAAACCGGTATGCGAAATCCAATAAAGTACGTGATAGATGAACGCGCCAATAATATACATTTGTGAGTGACGTCCGATTATTCCACAAAAAAATATTATCAAACGTACATACGTATAATGCGTCAATATACTGATTGAGTTTTCCTGCGTAAATACGCAATTATATCGACTATCAATTATTGGTTTCAAAGTGACTTCGAGGCTATAGAAATAACGTTTTCGTCCTACGATTCAGAAATAATATGTCAAAGTGCAATATTCTCAATGCAAAAGGTCAACGTGCACACGCAAAATGGCATTCATTGTTGTAGTCTGGCCCCTTTTTTCTATGCCATAAATGCGAGTTTTATAGAAGCGAATCTCGACACAGAAAGAACCCAACAATCGCTGGGTAAATAGAAGAAGCACCAAAGGAAATATTTATTCAACCGAATAAGATTGCACCAAACGCGAGACTAAACGTATACAGCCAAAAAGTCTCCTGCGAAGATTTTCCCTCGAAATACAAATTATTTCGTAATTGTATTACACCCGTGTGAACTTTAATCGAAAGTGAAGCGTAAAACGTAAGTGAATTAACCCTTTTGGTGCGTACACACAGTGACCTAATAATTAATAATTTAATGACATCGCATAATTGAAAAGCGAATCAGCTACACTCTCATTTTACTGCTCCCTTATTATTTATATTTCACTGTGAGTATTGTTTATTATAGGTGCGGGGGTCAAAGGTGTGAACTTTATGATTTTATTTGACTTGCATCTTGCGCCCTTTCGCCTTGAATGCCAGCGAGGGAGAATTTAATAATGCGGACAGCACACATAACAACACACATCAGAGTTTATTATTTGAATCAAGTTTTCAGCTAAAACGTTGGAAATTCGCACTAGTTAAACGAGATAAACCAGACGTGTTGTTATTATACTCTGGTATAATATTATTATTACCTAACCGATAATACAAATTAATAAAGAAGGTGAATAAAACTGAGAATGTGTGCGAAATAATAAAGCGGGTCAGACGCGAGCGATTGAGGTCGAGACCTAGGGAGGAAGATAAAGAGGTGAAATTGTGGGGAAAATTCGACTTTTTTCCGAATTTATACAGTAAACAACTCTACTACTTAAGCGACGGCCACCTTCCGGTTTAGAATGCATTATTAAACTTGTATTTTTAGGATCTCTCGGCCATTTCCGCCCCATTAAGGACGAGGACGTTTCCAATTTTATCTCCCGAGAGAGGGTGTTTTCCCTTTCCTCTTATTTATTTCCACCGGATGTTTTTTTATTTCCATAAAAACTGCACGCTCTTTGTACCGGAGGGAGGGTACGTTAACCCTGGATCCGTCGCCGCACCCAATAAATCCAAAAAGGCATAAAGAAATTTGATTCGATTTCGCACCGAGTGTGCAGGACCTTTTCGCACAAATGTGGGCGAAATAAAGGAACGTGACCGCATCGAACCTTTTATTTTCCATCCGAACCCATGGGGATTTTTATCGGCGATGAGATAAGGGCGGGTCGTGGAAAACAATGCGGGGGATAAAAATAGACACGAAACTCTTGTAGTGGGTAATTAATTGAGTCGAGTTATTTTTTACGGGGAGGGGTTGCTTTAAGTACCCGGAGAACGATTATAATACATCAACGTCAAAATAAGATCTCGCACGGTTCTATCGATTTTTCTTTCAGGAGACAAAAAGTCGTGCGGAGAAAGGTCCACACTTTCAGGAGAGGAGGGTGAACTCACCTGCAGACGCAGACGACTATCGAAACGTTCGCCACGACGGAAATCAGGAAAATCACCGAGAAAATTGTGACTTCCGTCGCGACAATGTTGGGCGGCCTCGAATCGAACTCGGAAAAATACGTGAAAAAGTAGCGTCCACCCCATCCGCTTATGTTGTCCACGGCGAAGAGGTAGGACGAGTTCCAGGAGTGGTCCACCATTTCGGCCTATTTCCGGCCCTAGAGTCACAGCTCTTCGGTATCTCGCATTTTCCGTATATTAGAAAATCTCTGAAAATAAATAAAAAGAATTGTTTGTTATGGTTTATGAAATATTCGTGGCTCTGCTAAAATTCCTTAAAATATTAACAAGTCGACATTCTTCGCGACTGAGTAATACGGCGCATATACCTATTTGAATTTCCTCACAGAAATTTCAATCAAGTCTAGCAGAGAACATGCGATGAAAATTTGATAGAGAGCCCACCCTGTAGGCGCTATAGATTGTTTACTTTCCTTTACTAGGCATAAGTACCGGAGTAGTAAACAACATCAGGTCCTGAAAAGGACTCGACTCAATTAATTAATATGGGAGACGTAGTATAAGTAAAGTTCTCAGGAAATCAATTATTAAACGTTTGGTAAAGAACATAAAAACGTCCCGTTTCCTTTATCAGATTCGATCGAGCGGTCGACAAAAAACTAATATTAGTCTAGAGTTTCCGTATTTCACGAGTGAACGGTCTGTGGACTTGGAATCGTCGTTAGCACACATTCGTATCACCACTTTGCATAATTAAACACCTCTAATATCCAAAGTGTAGGAAGTCGTCCTCACGCCTCGATTAAAATCAGAAACAACCCCATAACGAAATCAGGGCATGTAAATAACATTCGGTGAGTGTTTTTCGGTCCGGATTTCGTTTCGAATTGTGTGTGACGCTCGTCCCGGTTCCATACACTTATCGCTCAACTTTCAAATTGGATTTCCACTTTTATATCGAAAATTTTTGATTCCCCACATACCAATCTGGATTTTTCTTATTTAATATACGCTATATACCCAAGACCAGAGAGCGAGGGCATCAAGGAGACGGAATTATTTCATTGTATTTGAGAAAAGTTTTAAGCTTTCTCCGGGGACATAAGGTGGGTAGGTATTCGACATGGACGAGCTTTTGTAAAAGTCCTCTCTGTAACGCGAACATAAAGAGGATTCTGTGATAATGTGACCACTGTACGCCACAAACAACTGTTTGAATTCCCATCATCTCTTGAAAAAAATATGAATATCTTTAAATGTGTCAAATATTTACGAAATGTTATGCCATCATTGTGTATACCAAAAAAGAGAGTATTAAAAGTGCTTTTGGCAAGCGCCCAAACATCCGAAAATATATAATCTAGTGTTAAATTAACCACTCACTTTTATAACTTACTACATATTGTATGGTCAAGGTCTTATTCCATATTTCCAACCTTTGAAACATTCAAAAAAGATATTGGTTTAATAATAACGAAATTCTGGGGGAAAACGCAGTAATGAGAATGTAAATTTGTATTTTCCTCATTTTACGAGTGCACATTTACATCAAAAAGACGAAGGATCGTGAAATTATGAAATGTTCCAAGTGGATGCTTCCGAAAAACATGACGCTGTTTATTATATGCGTTGACCAAGCATAAATATGTTGAGACTTATCCAAATGGACAAAATTTAATTCGCCTCGTAATTATGACAGCCTAATTGAATTTTATCTACCTACGTACGATTTATAATTGACTCGAAATCAATTAAAACCCGATCTATTTGGAATATATTTACATTTTGGTTTGAACCTTATTTAGAAAAAGAAATTTCAATTGCGAAATTCACTCTCCCCGCAGATAATCAGAACTGTTGATGTGTATGGATCCATCACATACGTGCCACCTTGTGTTTGCTATTATTATTCCGGTTCTGAATTATTTACAAAAACGGATTTTACAATGCAATAAGTACACAGTTTTACTGCGTCATATACCCACTGCAATAAGACGAATATAAGATTTAAGCTGTATCACCACAAAACGCATAAAAGATGGAAATATTCTTTGCAAACTGCCAGCGATCGCAATCACAATAATCCATACTGATGAACCACCGCGAAATGATAATCTTATCTCTATTTGCAGGTTTTATGCGTACCTGGCGGTCGGAATTAATTAATGTAAATTAAATTCGGCGTTTTGGTGGATTTTCCAGGAGGGTGGTTGTCGGATGTCGGCTCAAGATTGAAATGCAATAGCTCTCCTCCGGTGCTCCCCGTGTTAACCCCATCATCAGTTTGATGACTCGAGTTATAATAGAGGAGAGCTTAGTAATCGCATTTGAGGAATTCATTAATAATCATTTCCACCATTACGCACCGCTCATCAAGATATCCGATAGCGCATTTCTGTGATGCCGAGATCACTTCGGCAGATGTCCTCAACCATCAGATAAGTGAATCAGAAAACAGACGGTGCACGGATTTATTAACAATCAAAAGAATCTCCCAAAGACATGAGCTCTTCGCGAGGGATTTAAATATTTATCGCGGCGCTATTTTTGAATACGTGGTTCAACGCGCTTCTCCAATTTCACTGATGATGTTTAGTTTTGACTAACATTATTTATTTGTATTGGCAATTATCGATTTATTTTCATTGTTGAATAATTTTTAATGGCGAATTCGTGGGAGAAAAACCTACCGTTACGAAGAAGGTGGGGACGTTGCGGTAAATATTTTCAGCCCTTGGAAAATTCTCGTCTTGCACGTGAAAATCGCCGGTTTTCAGCCTGCGGCAGTGGAGGATTCAACCGGAGAACGTCTAGCACAGACGTCGAGCGTCCAACTGATTGTGATTGTGTACTTTACGTCCCGGAACGCGAATTTTCAGCGCATTTCAGGCGGAGGACGTCGTGCGATGCGGAGGTGGAGGAAGAGCGCCCTCGACGCGGTTATTATAATAATTCGCACGCGACTCTTTCCACCTACACGGCCCATGAGCGCGAATCAACCCCTAATTACGCCCTCATTAGTGTTGTCATTGTTTGAATTATATCAGGGGTGGGTTCCGGTTTTCCCTCATCATTTCCGTCATTATATTCATACCGAAGGTGGGCAGGTAGCTGGAAAAATTAATCAGCCACACTGTCGTAATAGCAACTTCCTCGCGTACATTTTCTCGGTGACGTATTAGCAATTTCCTTTGGAAAATCGAGGGTAAACACCACAAATTACCCGCGAGGCGATCAATTATACGCGCGTTCCGTCTCCCGATAATAATTTTCTGTAAGGACGCTTTTATTCCGTTTGAATTTTGAAAAATAACATATTTATAGAAGATCAAAGTGGCGACTGCAGCATTATAATAAGTCACTTTCGAGACGGGATGCAAACGCGAATTCACTCTTATACTGCAATCGTGTGAATAATGATATATCTGGTAATAATACAAACGATTTTCGGTCTAAATTTAGACCGGCAGGACTAAATTTAACCGCCCGCCGGTAGAGAAATCGATGCGATATTAAACGTGCGTGTAACGCGCACTCGAACTTTATGGAATATTGAAAATGAGATGAGAGACGTAAATATTTTCGACGGCCATCATTTACCACTTAGCGGCCATAACACATCGTTTCAAACATTTGTCATTATTCTTTATTGGAAATTCGGATTGTCGGATTCGGTGGACGCACCACCTCCTGGGACGAAGACAGTTTGTTATTTATGTCGAGGAGGACCACGGAATCGGCGTCGTCAGATTTGGGAGTCATCAGAAAAGCCATGTGATCCTGATGGAAATCCAGATCCGAAGAAATTCTCCGGCCGAAGAATTTATCCAAATTCTCGTCGAGTTCTTCTTTTCTTCCGCTGATCCATTTTTCGTACAAGTCCGGGCGGTAACCTGCCGGTTCATCCCAAGCTTTCCGGCAATTCTTCATGATCCATTCCTCCTCTTTTTTGGTCGGAATACTTGAAGAAACCACCTCAATTATTACCACCCCTTTTATTAAATATATAACGATTGTTTACCAGATGAATTTCGCCCAATATTCCTCGATCTGTGTCTGGCTGTGTCCGGCATACTTAAGATCAGAAGTCCCGATGGAATCCAGGTCGTCCTCCTCTTCGGCGCCGACTTTCCTCAACACTTTCAGAGAATCGGTGGCGCTCGTGACGCATTTAGTAGCGGGGTTGTAAAAACCGTCCCCTGTGTCGTAGCACCCTTCCGGAATAGTCCGGGTGGGTTGTTCGTTCGTTAAAAACTCTTTCCCGGCTGGTTGCAGCCCTTCTTTGGTGGAAATGTAGAAGCGCCTGTCGGGCATTTTGCAGTAGTGCCACGGCTCTTGGTATTCCAGTCCGTCCGGATACCGGAATCTGAACGAAACCATTTTGCCTTTCACCCAAACCCCGTCGATTTTCTGGCCCATTGGGTACGACAAAGTGCCTTCGCCGTGGAACATCCCGTCTTCCATCGATCCTTCGTATTCTGCCCCTGGTAGACCGAGTACTTTTCGATTAGTTTGAAAAATAAATAAAAAGTATGACGAAATCATCAGGCGCATTTTATTATTAGAAAATGCAATCTGGGAATAGTGGCAATCTTTACTTTGTAATATTGAGCTTCCCTGTTGCGATTTTCCGTACTTACTCAACGTGTGGTGTGCGCGAGCGTGTGGGGACGGAAAGGCTTTGATATGCTAAATTTATTTGATGCTTCGTATGGCTAGCCACTTTACATATGGGATAGAGCCAGTATACCTTAGGTATACGACGAGACTGTGTGTCTCAAAATGACAAAAATCTCCCTTCTAATTAAATTTTGTGAAAAATTCCTTCAGACATATCCCATAAATTAATATTGTAATAAGAACCGCGGCTACAAATTAATTAGGCCACTTAAGACAAAAATCACAGAGGCGTCATAAATTCACGTTAGACGCGGATATTATGAGATAATATGACAATAGAACTTGATGAATCGCCGTTTCGAGCGAAATGCGTGGGCGCGATTTCGGTAATTTGAGGCGCACACCTGAAACCCCCAAGCACACGAATTATCCCGTTCAGATTTAAATCGAAATTTCGGTCTTCGCATGAACAAAGATATTTATCATGAGAGAGTTTATAGGTAAACTAATTGAAAAATAGCCCAAGGACAGAGAAAGCGAAATGGGCATTTCCTTTGTGGCATATATCCCTATTTCTACAGTAGCCTTGACAAAAAATCGTATAATTTGAAATGCGAACATTCCTCTTTGAAGTTATCCCTAGAGGAGTGGACGACGTGTCTTCTCTACCCCTAAATGTATAGTTGGAAACCGTACCTCGATCTATCGTATGGTGAACGGGGGTGGAAGTTTACCTCCCCTCTTATGTGCTTGTCTGGAATATACGCAACTTTGTACATAACGAGTGTATGATAACGGTGTTACATAATACATGGAGGAACTCGGTCTAGTCGCATGTAAATAAAGCCTGGACCTAAACAAACTCTCGCCCGATACTGGAAATACCCACTGTATAATTATGTAGTCGGTTCAAAGCGAGTTTTTCGATTTGTGGTCTGCAAGTACCGTGTGGGAAGACGTAGGTGCCCGCTCCAGACATCCCCAATGCATTCCATCTGCCCGTGTACGAACTTCCAGTGCAAAACTTTTCGGTGGGGCGTTCGAACTCGACGGATCCCGGCAGGAATTGTCCCGTGCGTAACACTTGCTTTCCCTCGTTTTGTAGTTTAACGATGTTATCCCAATCCACCGATAAACTAACGGCGCGACTTCTATTTTTAGATTTCTTTTCAGAGTAAGTGTCCATACTGTCTCTACCTTCAAAATTATCATCGGAATCTTCAATGATCACATCCTCCGCAGTCACATCATTAGACATTTTAGAGTGTAATAAAGATTACTTGTGCAAATGAGGTAAAATACGATCAAAAATAAAAATGACAAAATAATGACATTATCATAAGAGATAAAATTGTGATCATTTAATTAAATTCAAAATAGTTTCTTAAATTTATAATCATGCTCGATTTACATAATAAAAATATTCTTATCACATTATAAATCTAATCATCATCAGATTGCGACTCCTTGGGTTCTTCAGGCTTCTCCGGCTGTTTATAATGCCGATATTCCGGTTTCAATTCCCACATATTCTTGTGAGGATTCTTCAGATTATAATTGCAGACTTCTTTTAGGATTTCCTTCAGGTAAGTGATTGGTTGTCTAGTAATTTTAACTAAGTCTTTGATGTTATAATACTGATGCTTCTCAAATGCAGCAAACAACATTTCCAAAACTGCATCCTTATCATCACGAGCCTTTTTACCTTCCGCCTTCTTACGTTCCATATATTCAATCTACAAAAACAAGCAAATCATACTCGCATTCGTAAGTTTTAGACCAAGAGCCTTACATTGTTCTTATGATCTGATACTGGTTTATAAGATGTGACCACTCGATCAAGTTGCTTGACCTTCCTATTAGGTAATGAGGCTTTCCTAATAGATTCCAGTTTCAGTTTCATGTAGCAAGTGTCCGCGTACGGTCTGCATTCCAACTTTTGAACGATTTTCCCTTCCATGTACAATTTCTCAGTCTCTGGGATCACCGAATCAGTTTGAGCCGCTATAAATAAAACATCACGGTATCAACGATGAACTGAATCCGCATGCGAGCGAATCATCTTACGAAGAACGTGCGAAAAGACCCCTAACGTCTGCTGAGTGACTTTGGACACATCCAAACGGTGATCTTTCGGGATGGACTCCTCACCGGGCTCAGTCGAGTTGAGAATAGCGGACGAAAGCGTCAACGAAACCTGCGCCTTTTGACCGGTCCTGGAATCACTTTGACGCTAGCACTTATCACTAATTACGCACGGGAAACTTACTTGGAAATCTTCAGTTTACCGACCTCCATGTCGCTGGACGCCTTCTCCCATCTCGTGGCTATGTATTTGGGAACTTTCACTAACCACACGCCTCTGTTGGCGTTGGACAGGTCCAAATCGCGGTCTATGTGCGAATCTTTCGACATTTTTAGATGAAATATGATAAAATTCGGGACGACTGCTTTGGCGTGACCCGACAGACTGACAGACAGCTGTCTTGGAGTGAGGTTAGTTCATTTTGACAGTTGTCAGCTGATGATAGCGAAGAAGTCATTGATTTTTCAGTAACGACATCTATGGATCGGTTTTTATTAATTGAGTAATAATCGATATTTCCGTGATCTGATTACGATTCCGCTTTACATGAGGGTGTTAATGGTGAGGTAATTGCGATTGGGGACTGTGAGTTGCGTGGGATTTGGTCAATTCGCGTTTTAGTCGAGCGGTTCGTCGCCGGGGTGTTACCGACCGAGCGACGTTTGGGTTCGTCGCCGGCAGATGGGGCCCCGGCGGGGCGCTTTTCTTTCCGAGAATCGCGTGTGTTGGAGTGGGACGGGACGTGGGGCCATGAGCCCGACTCGCAGGCAGCCAGGGGCCAGTGGACCGCAATCTGCTCGCCATATTTGTTGTTGTCGTTGATGGGGGAGGTCGCGCGACGGCTCGGGTGGTTTTGTCCTGTTGATGTTGTGCGGTGCGACATTGCGTGAGAACCGTGCCGGCCCCGGAGCGAGTGCCCCCCGATGAGAGTGCGGTGTCGCTCCGAGCGCTAGCCACCATCGGCAGCAGCGGCGGTGTGCGCGCCATCCGTCACGCGAGAGGCCGAGGCGGCAGCCAGGAGGCGGCGGAGTCTTTGGTGGGGCCCGTCCTTTGTTCCGGAGAGCTGGCGGCGGCCGGCAACCTGCCCGGCGGCGGTGGCGGCGATGTCGCGGCCGCGATGCTCGAGTGGGAGGAGGGCGACCGGTTCAGCTTCGAGGACTCGGACCGCTTCGAGGAGGACTCCCTGTGCAGCTGGAGCTCCGAGCCCGAGAGCCTGTGCAACAACTGGCGCGGCTGGAAGAAGCCGGCCCCCGGCGCCGCGGGCACCTACTTCGGGGGCGGCAAGAGGCCCGCGGACGGTGAGGCGCTTCCACCACCTCCCCTCGATGACAACCGACTCCTTTGTTCTTTGTCGCCACTGCACACCTACCTATATGCACCCGTTCCTGCATACCTGCACTCTCTGCACTCACCCAAAAGCACAACCCACTCCATGCACTGCAATCCCCATCCTCCAAACAATTCTTTGTTTCCTGTATTTATTAAGTAAGTGGGCACCCTGGTTCACAAAATAGAAAAATAACCCACTCCAGTAGATTACTTACTGCAAGACAAAGACTAAAAGACTAGAGAACTAGTAAAAAACCATCAGGAGCAACCCTTAAGTCTGAAACCGTTCTCCTCCAGGAAGTGGAATGTTTACAATTTCCATACAAAATAATTCGGTGCTTTTGGCGATTTCCCCGATGGCTCGATCGCGGAAAACGAAAATGCATTCCATTTCGAGTCTTTTACTGCATTTTCTTTGTCCCAACATTCGAAAATACATATCAAAATGGAACAAAGGATTTTACGGGGTCGAGGTTTCTCGTTCCAGGGTCGGCAAACGTATCGCGAATTTCGGTTATCAAAATCGGAACGATTAATTACATCATCGCAATATTTCCGATAGCGATTAATATGTGTTAATACTGTCAAGTAAGTGCTGGAGTGTTCTGCGAATTCGTTAACGAAATTATGTACATAATCTTATCAATGTTTGCATTGTTGTTGACTCCTTTTGGTGCTTTTTCGTAGGGCTATAAATAAATCGGTCTCGAGAGGATACAATATCTGAATCCTGGGGGTAAAAGTGCAATCGTTATTTCGTTTGTTGCAAAAGTTTCGTAACGAATGAGGAGAAAACTTTCGTTTGTGAGTAATTTTAATGAAGAAATCATCTTGGGAGTTTTTCCGAATAACTCGAAACGAGAACGCGCTGCCTTTATTAGCCAAGCGAAAAAGAATCGCTTGACATTTTCTCCTTTTTTACCTCGATCGATAATTATAAATAATTGCTGGTGAAACGTCTCAATTAAGTTAAATAGCCCAATCGTGTGCTTCTAAAAACCGATTTTATGCGATTTTGCAGCAGACTCGAGTCTCTTATGATGCATATCGTCATTTCTAAAATGGTTGTTCACCGTCTCCATCTCTAATGAGAATACGAGATAATGAGACCGAAAAGTTTCTCTACATGATGATCATAATAATGTCGTATATTATGTGATAACTTTGTGCAGAACATTTCAGAATTTCA
Organism: Salpingus planirostris; assembly: GCA_949788335.1. NCBI lineage: Eukaryota > Metazoa > Arthropoda > Insecta > Coleoptera > Salpingidae > Salpingus > Salpingus planirostris. The sequence goes on from OX460917.1 coordinate 13,928,088, forward strand.
AGTTTTATTAGCAGCGACTTGGAATTTTGCAAATCCGTCTCTGCCATTAAATCTCTAGAGTAATTCCACCAGCTCAACACATCATTACGTTACCACTGGTTTTGAAATGATGAAAGTTGGAGTAAATACCTAGTTGAGGGGTAGACAAAATGTAAACAAACATCGAATTAAGCGTACGAGATGAACTTCTCCAAGGCGAATCCTCCATTCTATTTTTCTTTCTTTCCATCTCTAGTCTTCCTGTTCTTATTACTAATTATTATAAATTATATATGGAGTGTACAAGATTTAGAAAATTATATGAAGAGGAAATTGTCCACATCCTTTCCGACAAATTTAAATTGGAAGAAAGTGGAAAATGGCTATAAATAGTTCAGTTTTAATGACCGCGTTGATTTTATTTGAAAGTTGACCGCTTTTCTCACCTGTTTGGGTCTCCAATATCGAACCGGAGCCGGATCGTGTCTTCTTTTACGAGCTCGAGGGATAAATTAAATGTTACGTTTTATTTTAGGATTCGGCAAAAGGGTAGGACTGCTGATTAAACGAAACGAGACCGTCAGAATCCTCGTTAGAATCACAATCCCCTCAAGTTATTTTCGAAAAGCAACGGTAAACATTTTGATTGTTTTGATTTTTCTGCATCATATTTGTGTTTTTGTTCCGAGGGAAATTAAACATCTGTCGTGAAGAGAGCTTATTAAACCCATGGGGGAAAAAAGTCTGACCGAAAGGTCTGATGTTTATCGTTTCTCTGCGTCTCTTCCACACACAACTGTCTGGTTCGGCCGTGACTCGTCCTTTTCTTTCCTTTTTTCGTATTCTCCGTAATTTATCTCACAGTCGATAGATTTTTCTTTCTTCTTATTATATTTAGGTATACCTGATGCCGATGCCGATGTGTACAGCGTATGGGGCCGGAGTCGATCCTTTTCTTGTACACGCATAAATTTAAACGTGTTCGCAGGTTCCTTTTTCTTTTGGGTTATTGGACGGCCTCTTCGAGATTGTTGACTTCGCTTAATGTATCAGCTGTTGTATGTCGGTATCATAAAAGTCGTCAAAAATAAATTCACACTGGAAACAACCGTTCGGCGGCGAAAATTTCAAACGTAACTTACTCGGGTACTTATCACGTTACGTTACATCAATAGTGAAAGCCCCCGGCTCGACTTTTATTCAATTATCGAATGTTTTATGACTTTATACGAATCGAGTTGCTACTCTTCCCCTGATGTGCTTTCGGCACCCATCGAGGCACGCATAATGGTATTTAATAACGGATTTTTTTCTGTATTTCATAAGCAGATGAGCTCTCATCGTTTTGTGAAAGTTTCAGTTTCTTTCTTTCTATTTCTACCCAAGTAAGTAACGAGTAAATGGTCGTAACCTTTCACTCAGACTTCTTTCGCTCTATTCATTCACTTGCGACTCGGTGACAAGTTTTATGATCTTGTCCTTTTATTTTAACGGTTGCGCCGGTACGACCAAGGGCTCGCGTTTCGTATTACAGACAGAAAGAATGCATTAATCAAGCGCGGTACAGAATGAGCCATTAAAAGTGCCCACTTTGGCATCGGGCATCGGATTTTTATCTCGTTCAGGGAGGAAACCACGGTTTTGTCCAGTCGACTGCTTATTTACCGTCCACTACGTGTTCATGGTGTACAAGTTCGTACGACACGAGTATACAAACCCGGGAACTTTGTTGTCGTTGCGTTGATTTCTCGTGTACGGAATACGCGTCGTTGGTCGTTAATGAGCTCATTGTGGTGTCTATTTTTAGAGGCCACTTTGTATATTATAAATAAAGTGTGTACTCACATAAACGGGCACAGTATTTAATACATAAGGCTGTGGATCTTTTCGTATTTATAATCTCGGTGTGGGGGCGAAACTGGATTACTTTCTAGCGGGGTGCCTAAGCGATACTGGGTTTCTTATTGGGCGTAACAGGAATACGGTCGGACGTTGTTGAGGTCGAGAGAGACGTATCTGCCGATGCACCTGAAGAAAAAGAGAGTTTACGCTGTTCACGGTCGTCGGTCGGGCAGACGAGCCCCCAGGCCCCGTTCGAGGGTAACGTCCCCGAGACAACAACAAAAGTTCAATCGCCTAAACCTCTCGGTCTCAAAGTCACCACAGCGGTCCTTTATTTTCGTCATTCTCGAGCGTAATTGAACGGGGTGGTTCTTCGTCATCTCCGCTACATGAACGTGAACATCGCGTTTCCCGAGGATTGTGTAATGGTTTACGCAATCGATCAAATCTGGGTTATATGCGTCCTCTATCCCGATGCAGGATGAAGGTTTCATGTTGTAACGAAGCATATGTTGTGCTAGTACGGTCAAATGACCCTTTGAAGCTTCGGGGTGGTTTTTATTATTTAAAATATTCCCCCGTGTATTATCATGGAATAATTGAAACGTAACGTAACCGTATTCCTAAACCAACAACTAGTAATTTCGCTCGTGCTTTGCTTTATAATTATTTTATACGTTGGGTAATTTGCTAAATTGGTGTGGTAGATTCGATATCAAAAATGAATTGTTTGAGTTTTCTAGTCCGAAAGCATGCAGGTACCGGCATCGTGCATAAAGGGAAAAGGGTTCGAATAACCCTCTCCAGTTTAATTTATAAAGAGATGCGTTCCCCAATTAATTCAGTTTTTTCCGAGGGTCATAAATTACTAACTGCATGAGTATGTACAGGAACTAGTCAAAATATGAAGAGGAAAATAGTACTTTCTCATTAATATTTACTTATGTAGATTACGGTGTGTAAATTACGTAATTATAACAAGTAGAGGGAAATTCATTTTCTCTTTGAAATTAAAACCTGAATTGTTTATCAAAGAATAGTAATATTGCTAAGTACTTTCGAGCTGTTTATGTAAATAGACCTACATAAGCGTTACGTACGCATACGTGCTATTCTTTTTTAATTAATAATTGTTATGAATAAGTATTTATATTTTCGTTTACGGCCAATTAGGTCAATGGGTGCATTGGTAACGTTATCGTTAACGATGTGTACGATTTCAATTCTTTACTCCCTCGAGTGTCTCTTTATTGTTTTTGTACGTTTTTGGGTCAACTTCTTGTAGAAAAACAATCAAAATTGTGTTTTTTTTTCATACACCGAAAGAAATAATGATGGCTGGCGCAATTTCGTTTAATGGTTGACGAACTTTTAAGAACTTTAACCTTCTCCATCCTGTTTCCTCTTGTGTCGTAGTTCCGTTCGTTAGTAAATAAATGCGTAACCCGAGGGGTTTGCCGCAGGGGAATATTGCGGTACAACAGTCAGAAATTACTTTGGAAATTAGGAAAATCGGTAGAAATTACTATAGAATTAGTAGAAAATACCCGACTCTGCTTAGAAGCATTAGTAAGAAGTTGGAAGGGAATTAGTACGAAATTGGAGGAATCGATGTAGGGATTTAGCGTACACAATATTTTCCGCTAAATACCCCTAATAATATCCATCGTGTTTGTTTGTAGATCTGCAAGCGGTGCCCTCGCTGACGGAATTGTCGGCGAAATGCGTGGCCTCGCACATCCCCTTCGAGTTGGTGGAGCACGTCTACCCGCCCGTGCCCGAACAGTTGCAATTACGGATCGCCTTCTGGAGTTTCCCGGATAACGAGGAGGACATCAGGTTGTATTCCTGTTTGGCGAATGGCGCCGCCGACGAGTTCACCCGAGGTGAACACCTCGTCCGCAGCAACATGGTCAAGGATCCCCTGCAAATCGGTAAGACTCGTTACCGTTGCGACCGACCCCTCGCGAACCGGCGGCCGCACTTATTACTATACATGAGAGAGCCGAATCGATTCGAACTCGTCTACCATACTTTGGTGAATAATTAACGTTTAGGATGCTGAACCGACTGACTCAATGCTACCCATGGTCTCCATTGTTCTTTGCAAACTGAAACCTTGCTCGCTCTATGTATGCTCGGTCGTGGGTGTACAGCGTGTCCCAATCTCACGTTCCGCAATTTTAAGGGTGCAAAATGTTGATATTTTGTCAATTGCTCTGATGGTTTTGGAGCGAGAAGTAAACCACAATACAAGTTAGGCAGTTAGAGAGAAATACTTGAACAATACTGGAAATTGTAGGTAATTTTGGGCAATAATACGAGGCCATAACAGGCATTTTCGGCAATAAGTTGGGCAATAACAGGCAATAGTCGGTAAACTAGATTCCTATTTTATTCTTAAGGTTGTCATTTCGGATAGAGACAGTCAATTGAGGTTTTACATGAGAGTGACAAGGATGGAGATAGATCAATGTTTTCTGCCAATCTAGCTCAAAACTACAAAATATTTTTCGACGGAATTTTCGCCAATCTGAACGTGTTAGGTATGGTTCGATTGAATTTAAGGTCTAAATTAAACTTTCAAAAGTATGTGGATTTTGCTTGTTCTCATAATCTAAAAATCTCAAACAAAAATCATCTTATCAAACTTAAATTTATACTTGGAGCCATACTTGGAGCTTAGAGTCAACAGAAGAGAGGAGTCTCTTCAGATTGGCAAAAATTCCGTCGAGAAATATTTGCTAGTTTTGAGCTACATTGGAAACATTGCTATATCTCCATCCTTGTCACTCTCATGTAAAACCCCAATTGGCCGTCTCTATTCAAAATGGCAACCTTAACCTTAAGCAAAGATTATCTCCCCAAGATGGGTTACTTGGCCGAAAAATTAATCCCGATACCGATGGCGGGAATAGTTCGGGAAGTCGGTTTCAGAGAGCGTTACTTTCGCTTGATTTCCTGCAGTTTTTTTCAATTCCTTACTTGACAAAAATTCAATTAGATGGCGGTATCAAAAAGCCAGGCGGTGGTGATCAAGAAAATAGGCGGCGGTGATCAAAATTGTCAGTGTTGTTATGATGATGATTTATTTTCATTTTATTTCTGAGTTATGAAAATTTGTGAAGTCATGAAACGTTATTGTGGCGCGTTTATAGAATATTATTAGGTGAGCGTGTTTTGGTAGCTTTTATTCGCGAGTTTGAAAAACTTACGCCACGAGCGCCAGCGAGTGGCGTAATTCAAACGAGCGAATAAAAGCCAAAACACGCGAGCTTAATACTATGCTTTATCCACTCCCCAAAACAGTTAAAACGGCTCTCGAAAATTCGCTCAACTTTCAAATTTCATTCAAAACAGCTGTGACGGACAGAATGTAGTGTTGTCAGATCGGCGCGGATTTGTGAGCTGCGAACAGTGCGAAGGGAACTGTTATAAGTGTCATACCTTCATTCATAGCTCTTTCTGGATATTTCAGGTATCTGGTATCTCCGGAGCCGTTCCTATAAGCTCGTCTCCATTTTCACTATCACTTATATCATTCATATGCATATTTTCAATTAAACGATCAAGTAATTTTCGACACTCCACCACTCGTAACAATTATTCAAACAAATGGTCGCCATTTTTGAATGTCAATTTGGCGATTGTTGCGCTGTTGCCAATTGTACCTGAAAATCGCTCTATTCTGATTGGCCACAGCCAATGCAATAATGATCCCATTAATCGCTGGAAATGTCACTTTATTTCATCGAACTGTGATCTATATCAATAACGCCACCCATTATTACCAAAAATTTCTAATAATAATAGTATGATTATTATCTAGGAGTGGATAAAGTTGTATTATTCATGGAAGTCAGTTTCATCTTGATGCAGAATCGTCTTTGTTCACAGTGAGTGTGTTTAAAATAATTCTGAATTGGATTTTGGCAATTAACTGAAATTTTTCTGGTGTGTACATTAGATTTCCTCGGCTAAAATAAAGAGTACAGCGAATACTGCAATACATCCTACAAAGCCCCCAAGTATTTTCAAATTTTCAAACTGTTTGAATTATGGACACCGGCACTGCAAAATTTTCATCAGTGCATGAACGGCAAACTCGACTGCAAAGGATCTGAATTCGTTGAACAATTCATGGAACCACTCATCTTTCGGCTTGTATTCCGGATACACATAAATTCTAGTGACAAAATTATTTGTGGCAAAAGTTTTAATATATTTTTTTCGATTCTATTAGTAGTTAACTCGTTTTTCTAGAATAATGATTGTAAGTTTATGTTCAAAATATTTCAATTAACCTTGTAAATTCGATTATTTTCGATAATAACGAGAAAAATTGAATTTGAAGGTGGGCATAAACCGGTGTGCCTGTGCGGTGTACTTATAAAAAAATCAAAAATTATAAATATTAAAATTTACAAAGCGGGCTATGCGAGAATACGTCGATTGTATCCTAGAAACGGATTTATAGTGGCGGCATCTACAGCCGCCAGGGGCGTCGGATATTTCCGGATGATCCTTCGTGCCGCAATTATCGGGATTAAAAAATCAAACGTGCTCTTGCCAATCTTGAGGGATTTATCTATGACCTTAAGTAATACTGGCAATATCGGCATTCTTCGGCAATAACGAAATACAAGTTCTCACGGAGTGGTTTGCCCCTCATTTTGGAGTTATAAGAGATTTCACCTTTTCAATTTTATTAAATTTACTCAGAAACCATTACAAGAACGTAAATCAATCATGCCAAATTTAATGATTGCTCACTGCAAATTGCAAATGTTGTGCGTTCAATATCTCGATGATCATTCTGATCCAGGAGTTCCCCTTGAAATATCGGATTCGAACATCGGTGCACGCTGTGTTTTATGATACGAGCTGTCGGGCGCTACTGGCAACTAAATTGCAGAATAATTGCGTTCCGACAATAATCACTTTGCTTTGCGGCGTGCGTTCATACACCGATGTCGCTTTTTTCCCCGCTCCCGTGGTTTTTATTTTCCCGTCGGTCTTTCGGTTCGTTGTACCTGCGAAACTTTCGTCTGGATCTGAATAATTGCGGAATTTCCATCATCCATGCACCCCGCGATCTGCAATCACGACTTTGTTCGTCTGAATCGATCCTTGATTGGCCTATACATGGGCAGAAGTAAAAATAGATTTTTCTGTCTCTTTCGTTGCACAGGATTTCATTTGTCGGCCAGCGTGCAGCAGAATTACAGGGGCACTCAGTGCGTGTCCGTAGCCGTGACCTTCGACCGAAGACGCATCTCGTCCTGTAACTGCACCTGCGATTCAACGGCTTATTGGTGTTCTCATGTGGTCGCCGTTTGCCTCACTCGGATCCATTCGGTAAGTCTCCATATAACTTGAACTTGTGTGCGAGTGCATGCGATGCCTCTTTCAGATGTCGATAACCCCTCGCACACACGACTCCTTATTCATTGTGTGTATTATAAGTATGTGCATACGATCTCGCGATGAATATCATGTACTACATTAGGTATAAAGGAAAAGTTACGACTTCACAGACACAAGGTGAAGGTCTCATCATCATGTTCGGTTTTTGTTTGATGGGAAGATTACTTATTTCGGTAAATTATTCACGAGGGATGATCATTTCGAGATGATTATTAAGCAGATCCTAATGTCGGGTTTTACTTATTCATTACAAGGTATTACCATTATATCGGAACGGTAATGATGCTTGCCTTTATTTACTTTTCATAGAAAATGTAATCAATTTAATTACTATTACATGCTATTACGGTTTGCTGCCTGGGGAGCTGGGGAGTAACGAAGGCTAAAAATGACTTTTCTAAAATGTCAATACATTACCAGGAATAAAACATATTGAAGGAACGAGTCTTCAATCTTGTGAAACATTGGAGTTCCTAAAAACGAATGAAATATAAAATGTCTTGAATTTTTATAATTTCGATTTCGATACAGAATAGGTTCTACTTCATCATGTCATAACCAAAAGCTCGTAGATGTAGATGTAGGCGAAGCCTCTGAAAAACTCGTTCGTCTATTTCTGTCCGGGAAGAGGCAGAACGGGTTGAAAGCCCTCGAAAACCTTCTGCCAAGAAGAAATATTCTAGTAGTTTTCTGCTCTTGTCCGCAGCCCCATCTGGTGACGTTGCGTGCTCCCGTGTCCGAATCGTTGTCGCGGCTCCACCGCGAACAGCTGCAGAAATTCGCCCAGTACCTCATCAGCGAGCTGCCCCAACAGATCCTGCCCACGGCCCAGAGACTCTTGGACGAACTGCTGGGCTCGCAACCGTCCGCCATCAATTCGGTCTGCGGCGCTCCCGATCCGACAGCGGGGGCCTCGGCCAACGACCAGACCTCTTGGTATTTGGACGAGAAGGCGCTCCATGACAACATCAAGAAGATCCTCATCAAGTTCTGCGTTCCGGCACCCATAGTTTTCAGGTGAACGAGATTTCCTTGTTTCCGACCACCATATTATAAAGCGACACTTTTCGTAACATCTATTGCAATCTGTCTATCGTTTAGTTGATTTAAATCTTAAATCGTTAGATATTTATGTTATTGTGGAATTTTGCATTTTTCAACGATTTAGGGATTTTAATTTTGATGAAAGTTTAGGTTGGCAGTTCTCGAGTTTAAATTAATAATGAGAGCTGTCAATTTTCTTCCTTCTACGGAGACATAAAAAAAATCCTTCATAAAGGGAGGCTATGACTGTCATTCTCTCTCTATCCTTTTAGTAGTGTTCAGATGAGACAGAACGATTATCATAGCCTCCCTTTATGAAGGATTTTTTGATGTCTCTGTACTAAAGTAGACCCTGGCCATAGCCAACTTCATTCTAACGGGCCGAAAGACTGAGGTGGCATCATGGCAATATGTCCAAAATCGGCCTCTAGACATGTCAATCACAAAAGTCCGTGTTACACTATCATAATTAGGTGCCCGCAACCAATTCTGCCGAATTATCTAAAAAGTTTTCATGCTGTACAATTGTCGACCTGCGGACAGGTGGACTAATTGTGCGAGTTTATTCTTTTTCTTTCTTTTTTTCTTTCGTTGGGGATGAGATCACTACCAAGACGCAGCCTCACGTCTTACTTTTTATAGGCCTGGAAAGTAGTGATCCCTTGGTGGCGAGTAAGACCAGTATTTCGGTACATACTAATTTATTTAATCTTATTTGATCTAATTTATACATTTAATTATTACAACCTCATCATTTTGAGTTTCACCATAGGCGTATCTTAAGTTCTAGTCTGTTTTCTTATACCTTATAAAAATAGCGAGCCGCCTATTCTACGCTTATGCGTGTCGGTTCACCTTTGAGTTCGCCGACTTGCATTTCATAGTCTGTCGCGTTTCCCAATGACCCAGTAACTCGTGTTTACGATTTCAACACTTAAAACTATTCTTATTAAAATTACTTATTTTCTAAAAAAACTGGATAATCTTGCGGGAAGATTAAACATTCTGCCGCCGGCAAGGTGCGTGGCGGGGAGCAGGGTTGTGGGCACCAGGCTGTGCATACAGTTGCTCTAGTTCATGCTCTTGTGCGTCAGATTGGTTGGCTGGTGCCTGTGGTGGGGTGGCTACCCTGCAGCGTGACCAGACCTTGTATGTCGCAACCCCTAAAACTGACACGGTTAGTAATATGCTGATTGTGGTTACGCAGCTGGCCAGGATGGAATGATGATGGATTGTTGCCCATTCTGTGTTTGAGTTGTCCTCTGACCATCGTTCCTCATCTGTCTTCAGCTGATCTATCTTGGCGGAAGCTTTGAACACCGGTTCGTCTTGGAGGGGGTTCATCGGTTTCATTTCTAACGCTGTTTGTGTTAGGTTTATGATGGTGGGTTTGGACAGTCCTGCTAACACTGGGACGTTGGTTGTCCTGCGTGCGGTTATTACGTTCAGCTTCGTTTGGATTAGGCAATCTTGGGAGATCTGGATGATTCCAGACGCGTCTAAGGTTGTGTCCTCTCTTTCTCCATCACAGGTTACCGCGACTTTGGTGGGAGTCCTGGTGATGAACATCCACGTATTCGGCATGTATAGTTGCTTCCAGATGGTGCTGTTGATTCTGTGTTGTCGAACTGCGCAATTAGTCGACTCGTTCTTCTGATAGAGTTCGCTGATGACACAAAATGCTCGTTGTTCTCTAGTCTGCGGACGTTGGTAGTGGAACATAGGAACCGATATGTCCCCAATGATCCGCATTCGTTGAACTCTTCATCTGTCATCTCAAAGTACAGTTGAAGATTATAATCGATTGCTTGTATGTTGTTGGGGATGTCTAAGGTCCAGTATGCGTCCTTCTCGATCTTTAATGGAATTGCTGTTGCTTTCACGATCGTGAATTCTGTTACTTGAGCCATCGGAAAGTACGAGAATACTTTGATCGTTCCATTTTCGTTCACCATTTTTGTTTGGAGGTTCGGCGACGGTAATATCTTGATTGTTGAGGGCAATTTCGTCGAGGCTTTGTTGATCAGTTCCTTGACATGAACGGGGGACATTATGTCGTAGATCCGTCCTCGGTTGAGATGGATGTTTGCGAGTTTCTCGTAATAGTTTGTTAAGTCCGAAATGTAATTCGATGCGACTTGGAAGGAGTTGATTATGTGAATTTCTAGTTGATTCACGTCCACCTTCTGATACCATCTCTGCATTCCATTTATCACTTCGATCCCTCTATTTAGCTGCACACGGAAGTGATTCAATTTGTCTGCTATTCGTTTCTCGGTTTCGTTGCATGCTGACAGCGCTGATATCATGAACTTGGTCTGATGTTGTGACGCTTTTATGAGCTGTTGCTGATTTCTCTCCAACGAATCCAAATCCTGGTATACTTCATCGTTCACTCCGAAGACAGACGTCATGAGATTGCCCAGGAGTCCTCTTCTTCTTTTGGTGGAGTGAATTTCTTCGAACCCTCTGATGGTCCATTGGAGGTGCTGTTCTTGGGCTTGCAGATGGTGAATCCAACTCGAGCAGTGTATTTCTTCTGACAGTATCTTAGCTTCTTGACATAACCCCGTCATGTTTGATATTATTTTTGAAACTGCGATAGCATCTTCCCCCGCTCTCAAGTTGTCAAGGCGTACTTCAATCCTGAACATTCCTCTTTCGATCTGAGCATATCCCAAATGCTCGACATATAGTCCTGGAGCTGGTTGGCGGATACTGTATTTGGCTTGAGTTGACCCGACGGACATGCAGAGTAGAATTGCCATTATTGTCCACAACGATGTGGTCTTCGTCTTGATTGTCTGGTTTTTCGGCTCCAGCTCTTCTTCTTCTGATCGGTTTTGCATTGGGACCAGTTTCTGAACCGGTCTTTTCATGACTGCTCCTTCTGCATTTCTTACTGTGACTACCCGGACTTCTTCATCCTCACCTGGGTGTACCTGGATCACTTTTGCTAGTGGCCATTTTCCTGGAGCAATGTTTTCATCCTTTATTAAGACAATATCATCCGGTTTCAAATTTGGAGATGGTGATTTCCACTTGTACCGTTGCTGCAGTCGGCTGAGATGTTCTGTTGACCAGGATTTCCAGAAATCTGTTTTCATTTTTTGGATTAGCCTCCATCGTGATAGGTTGTCCGTAGCGTCTACCTCTCGGTCTTCTTCACTTGTTGTAGGAGATATCAATGCTCTTCCAATAAGCAGATGTCCTGGGGTGATCGTCATAATGTCTTCTTTGGTGTCAGTCATCTGACAAAGGGGTCGAGAGTTGAGACATGCTTCAATCTGATATAACAGCGTTGATAGCTCTTCAAACGTCAACGTCGATGTCCCAATTATTCTCTTCAGATGGTGTTTTGTTGATTTTACCCCTGCTTCCCAAATTCCTCCGAAATGTGGTGCCGAGGGTGGTATGAAGTGCCACTGAGTCCCGTTCGTTGCTAACAGCTCTGGGATCTCGTTCAAGACGTTGCTAGCGCCAACAAACGTTGTCCCATTATCACTGTACATGTGAGCACAAGGTCCTCTTCTTGCGACGAATCTTCTATATGCTGCTAGGAATGTGTCAGTTGTCATGTCGCTGACGGCCTCTAGGTGAATCGCCTTGGTTGAAAGGCACACGAACACTGCGATGTATCCCTTATATGACTTGTACCCTCTTCCTTTAGATGCTCTTATTTGTATTGGCCCAGCGTAATCGACTCCGGTGTGGGTAAATGGACACGACGGTGTTACCCTGGGAGCTGGTAAGTTCCCCATAAGCTGTTGCGACGTTTGTGCTTTGTGTCGAATGCACACAGTGCACTTGGAGATCTGCGAACTTACTGCTTTCCTTCCATTTATCACCCAGTATTTTCTTCTTATGAACGCCAAGGTCTGCTGTACTCCGCCATGAAGTGTCACCCGGTGCGCATTCACTATGATTAACTTTGTCAAGTGGTGCTTCCCTGGCAGCATAATCGGATGTTTTTCATCGTATTGTAGCGGTGACTTTTGCAGACGACCTCCAACTCGTAGCACGCTCTCTCTGTCTACGAATGGACTCAATGTAGATAGTTTGTGGCTCTTCTGAAGATGCTTGTCTTTCTGGAGTGATTCAATTTCTTGCCCAAACGCTTCTTTTTGAACCATTTTCGTTATTTGAATTTCGGTTTGCTTCATTTCTTGCACTCGTAACTGCTTACTGTTTGTCTCTTTCTTTTGACCCTTCAGCATCCTTCGGCAATATGTGAGGACTCGGATCATTCTTGTGAGTGACGAGAACCTACTGATGAAACTGCATTCTTGTCCTGTTATTGCTGTTACAATAAGGAAAGTTTTTCTCTCTTCATCATGCACTTCTGGCACATCTTCTTGAATTGGCATCTCTTTATCGTTGTAGAGCCATTTTGGACCTTTCCACCACAGTGTGTCATCCCTCAACTTTGACGGTAGCACTCCTCTTGATAGAAGGTCCGCTGGATTCTCTTCTGTCCTTACATGCCCCCATTGCTCTGGAGACGTTATTGCTTGAATACGGGAGACTCGATTCGCAACGAATGTCTTCCATCTGTTGGGATTTCCTCTTATCCATCCCAAAGTGATCATCGAGTCAGTCCACGCATGAACGGGTGTGTTGTTCAATTCTAGCGTTTTTATTGTTTTTTGTAACAATTTTGCTAACAGTTCCGCCGCACACAGTTCCAACCTTGGTAACGTATTCTTTTCTTTTATTGGTGCCACTTTTGATTTGGCAACCAACAGGTGTGTGTACGTTGAATTCGTTCCTGGAGATGTTATTTTGCTGTATACTGCTGCACCGTACGCCTTTTCTGACGCATCACAGAATCCATGAATCTCCACTTCGTCCGTTTTGTTATGATTAATCCATCTTGGCAGCGTTATTTTCTCTACTTCGTGTAGTTGTCCATAATAGTTGAGCCATTTTTCTTTGATTCCAATGGGAACTGCTTCATCCCAATCTAAATTCAATACCCAAAGTTCTTGAATTAACATCTTTGCTACTATTATTATTGGCCCCAACCATCCGAGAGGATCGAACAGTTTCGCTATTTCGGAGATTATTTTTCTTTTTGTTGGGAAGTCATCATTGACTGTTTTGCACTTGAACCTGATTATATCATCGTTTGGTGCCCAGTGCAACCCAAGTGACTTTTTGGTCCCGTCTTTGAATATTTCTAACGCTGCTTGGTCCTGTAGTTTTTCTGGCAAATTCTTTATTAATGTCAAGTCGTTACTCGCCCATTTCCGTAAGGTGAGTCCTCCTCTTTTTAACAGACATACCAGATCTTGCTGTAGCTGCTTGGCTTCTCTCTTGTTTGCTGCCCCCGAAAGTAAATCATCCACGTAGAAATCTCTCAGGACCACTCTGGATGCTTCCGGATACGTTTTTTCCTCATCTTTTGCCAACCGTTGCAAGGTTTTCACTGCCAGATAGGGTGCTGATGACGTTCCATACGTGACCGTTGTGAGAGCGTATTCTTGTATCGGTACTGTGTTGTCAAATCTCCACAGAATCCTCTGGTAATCTTGATCTTCATGATGCACCCTGATTTGCCGATACATCTTTTCTACGTCAGCCGTGACCGCAATCTTGTACATCCTCCATCGAAGTATTATGTCGGCCAACTCTTGTTGAAGTCTTGGTCCTGTGTGCATCAATTCGTTTAGGCTTACTCCATTCGACGTTGCGGAAGAAGCATCGAACACCACTCTTAGCTTTGTAGTGGTACTCTCTTCCCGTATTACTGCTTGATGCGGTATGTAATACTTCCCTTTATTCTCTTGATGCTTTGGGATCAATCTCATGTGGTCCAGATCGACGTATTCTTGCATGAATTTATGATATTCGGCTTTCAACTTGTCATTCCTTTCCAACTTCCTTTCTATCTGCAGCAGTCTAGCGGCCGCCCTTGGTTTGGATTGGCCCAGTTCTTGCTGTGGTTCCTTGAATGGTAATCTAACTGTATAAATCCCATCCTCATCTCGTTTGACCGTTGCGTCGTAGTGACTCTCGCATTGTTGATCATCTTCCGTTGCTTCTCTTTGCTCCGCGACTTCCTCCAACTGCCAAAACTTCTTCAGTTGTTCGTCTTCTTCGTGTCTCGCCAGCATATTGACTATCTGAATCTGACTACTTTGGATTGACGTACCAGTCCCTGACAGAATCCACCCGAACTCCGTGTTTTGTCCCAGTAGTCCTCTGACATTCTTATTGATTCCTTCAAGTACCAGCTTTGTGTATTCTTCGGCCCCAAGAATGATATCGATAGGTCCAGGTCTGTAAAAGGTTGGATCTGCCAACATCTTGTTGTTCCAGTCCTCTACATTGACCTCTTCCACCGGTTCCCTGGGAAGAATGCCTGTTAGTTTCTTTAGTATTAGGAGATTGCTGTTTAGTTTGAAAGTGCTCGAAAATCTCGGTGATAACTCCACCCTTATTTGACTGTTGGCGACTTTGGGTTGTCCGTTACCAATTCCTGTTACTTCGGCCGTTATTTTCTCTCTTGGGAGTGCAAGTAATTGTGCCGCATGCTCTGTAATAAAAGATGCCTGTGACCCAGTGTCTATTAATGCTCTCAACATTTCCGTGGATCCGGCTGCATTCTTTCCTTTTATTACGGCGGTAGCTAGAAGAACGGTATGACTCTGTATTCCCACGTTGCTAGTTACCTGACTAGTCCGTGTGTAAGGTTTCGATCCTGAATTCCCTTTTCTCTGATCTCCTTTTTGTTCGATATGAAGCAGAGTGTTATGTGGAAGCTGACAAATGGTGCATCGATACACCGACTTACACTGATCTTGGCTACTGTGTGTTAGACAGTTCGTACACAACTTCTTTTCCTTGATCACCTGCAACCTCTGAACCGGGTCCAGCGTCTTGAATTTTTGGCAAGCGTACAGCCCATGATCTTGACTGCAATAGTAACACGACTTCTTTTTTGGTGGACTCCAGTTTTTCTTCGGCCAATCTCTTGTAACCTCTCCTTTCTTCCTATATTCGAACTTTGGTCCAGCCACAGCTTCCAAAGCTTGACATCTCGTCCACAGAAATTCCATCGTATTCTTGAAATCCGGAACTTCTTTCGGATTTGCCAATGTTTGCTCGTATAATTTGGTAGTCTCTTTATCCCATTTTCTACCTAAAATACGTAATACAATTGGCCCCCAAGATTTCGTCTCAATCCCCAAATTTTCAATTGCTTGCACGCATTCTATCGTTGTATCGTGCATGTTCTTGATTTGGTCCGCTGACTCTTGGTGAATCGTAGGGAGATCTAGAATTTTATCTATTAATTTACCCACCAACAGCCTCTTATTGTTGTATCGACTGTTCAGCAGACCCCAAGCGGTTTCGTAATTTGCTTCGGAAATTGACAGATGCTGAATTATCCGACTCGCCTCGCCATGCACTGTTGTCTTTAAATAATGCATCTTCTCTGTTTTCGTGATTCTTTGACTCTGGTGAACTATTCTCCCGAACAGCTCACAATACGTGGTCCATTCCTCATAGCTTCCATTAAATCTAGGCAAGTTGACTTGTGGAAAGGGAATGTTGATCCTATTTTCTGGAGTTTTCTCATTATTATCATTATTAAGACTTATCTGCTGAATTTTCTCCTGGAGTTCCTCTATTTTGACTTCTATTCTGTCTTCTAGATCCCTGAACTGGTCCAGTACAAAATATTTGTGCGAAAATGACTTTTCGTTTATGGTAATGTCTTCATTAAGACTGCAGATCGCCTCCCACTGAGTACTTATCTTTTTAAGAGCTGATTCGTACCTGAGTTTTGTTTTATTTTCTCCCATGTCTCTCTCCGCTCGTTCCATGGTTTCATTTATTTGATTCATCTTGAATTCTTGCCTGGCTAAGCGAAGAATTTGTTCTTCACCAATTTTTTGCTCCCCTTGTTGGCCACCATTCGAATTTTCTTCTTCCTGTATTCCAATCATCGTCCGACACTCGGCAATGTAGGTTTCTGCTTTTTCGACTATTGATCTGACTTGACCGTAATAATCGGAGCTGAAATAATTATGAGTTCTCACCCCGCTCGCCTCTATCTCGCCATGATTTTCCTGGAACTCGGTCCAGCTTTCATTCATCTGCTTGGCTCGTTGATCGAGATATTGGACTGTTTTTCGCGACGTGGAATCCTTTTTCATATTGGTGTAAATCTTCAAGATCGCTTGCCCCAAAGATTCTTGCTTGAGTACCGCCCGGTTCGTTTCCTCCATCTTGTAGTGGTCGTTTTTTTCCGGTGGGCCGTGTTCTTTTTTCTTCTCGAAGGACCATGTACAATTGTCGACCTGCGGACAGGTGGACTAATTGTGCGAGTTTATTCTTTTTCTTTCTTTTTTTCTTTCGTTGGGGATGAGATCACTACCAAGACGCAGCCTCACGTCTTACTTTTTATAGGCCTGGAAAGTAGTGACCCCTTGGTGGCGAGTAAGACCAGTATTTCGGTACATACTAATTTATTTAATCTTATTTGATCTAATTTATACATTTAATTATTACAACCTCATCATTTTGAGTTTCACCATAGGCGTATCTTAAGTTCTAGTCTGTTTTCTTATACCTTATAAAAATAGCGAGCCGCCTATTCTACGCTTATGCGTGTCGGTTCACCTTTGAGTTCGCCGACTTGCATTTCATAGTCTGTCGCGTTTCCCAATGACCCAGTAACTCGTGTTTACGATTTCAACACTTAAAACTATTCTTATTAAAATTACTTATTTTCTAAAAAAACTGGATAATCTTGCGGGAAGATTAAACACATGCGATTCTTAAGATTATCATCAACAAATTATTTTGATAGGAAAACTGAGACATTTCAAGGTAATTCAAATTTTTAGAATTATTTAACTCCAGAATTGGTTGCTGACGCCTAATTATGATAGTGTAATACAGACTTTTCTGGAAAAAACTGTTTTTCACGAAATTCAAGGAAATGTGGTATGAGGAGTGTAAAATACTCACAAGAAACGGTCGGAAACAAGTCACAATGTAACCGAGAGCCACAATATCGTTCATTTTTGCAGCAATACACCTTATTTCGATATAAAACCGACTCAGAACCTCAACAAATGACAAAAGTCAGAAAATTATATGGATTGACATGTCTAAAGGCCGATTTTTGGCATATTGCCATAATGCCAACTCAGTCTTTCAGCCCTTTAGATGACAGGCCCTGCCCTGGCAGAATCGACCTTGGACCAGTTTGGGATTGGTCAAAAACTGATCCGAAGGTTCGTTCAAGAACACCGGACTATCAGTCAGAAACTAGTTAGAAACCAGTGCGTGCACTTGCTCGTACTGCACCAAGATTTTGCGCACGCGTCGTATTTTGTAGACTGTCGACAAACCTATTGCTGGAGATTTTCATTTTCATAAAATTTTAGGTTGGCACTTCTCGAGTTTAAATTAATTATGACAGCTGTCAATTTTCTTCTGAATTCATAGCAGTTTTGCAAGTAGTTTTGATGTTAAATTGTTGTGGTCATCGGAAAAATAGAGTACACAACTCATAGGATAGTTTTTTCGCGTCTCTTTTGGGTTTTACAATTCGGTAATCCCACTACCTCGAAATGTGTCACTTTCCCGGTTCGTTCTCTAAGGTTATGTTGACGTTTTTCGTATTGTTCGCACAAACAGCGATGTGAACTACCTGAGCACGGTCGCCCCACCGGCGGCGGCCGAATGGACCTCCCTTCTGAGACCCTTGCGGGGCAGAGAACCGGAGGGCATGTGGAACCTGCTCAGCATCGTCCGGGAAATGTTCAAGCGCAACGACCGGAACGCCATCCCGCTCCTCGAGATCATAACGGAAGAGTGCATGGCCTGCGAGCAGATCCTCATTTGGTGGTTCAACACGAAAGTGGCGCTCCTGAGCGGCAACTCGGCGTACGGGGGCGGCGGCGGCGGCAAGCACAACAACGTCAACAGCAACACCCATGCGTCCCAGCACGCCTGCTCCTCTCTTTGTGACGAGGTGGTCGTACTTTGGCGCCTGGCCGCCCTCAACCCGGGCCTGGCGCCCCAAGAACGCGACATGCTCCACAGCCAGTTCACCACTTGGCACATGAAGATCTTGGAGAAAGTGTCAAAATGCCGCAACAGTTCGCAGTCGAACTCCAACAAATCCGGTACTCTTAAAATGGATTTGGAGGTCTTTACCGGGTTCAGGCCGGCTATTGAGGCCTGCTATCTCGACTGGGACGATTACCCCATGCCGGGCATAACCTACACCCAAGACATCAACCCGATGTACCACTGCCCTTTTACGTGTTTCCGCCATGGGGCAGATTCGCGCGAAAACATAGCCCAGGTTAACTCGAGTAAAGCCGTGCTGAATTGCGAACATCCCCATTCGCACCACCACCATCACCATTACCACCATCACCACCATTCCCCTAGGGTGACCCGATTCGACTTCGTTTCGGTCATGAGCCTCCACCCGGCAGAGTACCCGCCACCTCAGTTGAACGCTTCAAGGGACGGTAATCGTTCTTCGGTTAGTAGCGAAGGTTTCTGCGAGAACGACGACGATTTGGTTTTGAGGCGCGACAACAACACGAATCAAGTGGATAAGTACGTGGATTCCGATTCGCAAGAAGGCGGAGGAAGCGAATCGGCTTCTTCCGCTAGTAGTACCAACTTGAACAAAAACAATCCGGTCGAAATGGGGGCCGTTGCAGAAGGGAAACCGGTGAAATCCAATTGGGAATCTGTGTCGAATTCGCGTAGACCCTCGAAAGATGAATCGACTTCCTCCTCGAATTCCGAATCGCCACAATCTGGGGACGAATACAACGTTTACTTCTACAACGCTAAAGAGGCGAACGGGGGTGGTTTTGAGTCGACTTCCAAGGAAACTAAATCTGATGAAGGTGCGGACGGTTCCGGCTGCAAGCAGGGGCTGTTCGCGAACGTCAGAAAATGCGACGATCCTTGGGACGTTTTGTTCGCTAGGGCCGAAGGTCTCCATGCACACGGACACGGCAGGGAGGCTTGCATTTTGGGGGTTAAATTAGCCGAAGAGCTGTTGGCGAATCCGCCCGATCTGATGATCGAGATTCCGCCGATTCCGAAACGCAAAGGCAAGAAACAACAGGTGAATCCGGCCTCGCATCAATTGAGCTGCTTGGCTTCCGGTACTCTGGCTAAATGCGCTTTCTTGTGTTCGGTACTGGCCGAAAATCCCGAACATTCTCATCTGGCGTTCAGAGTCGGCATGTTCGGTTTGGAGATGGCGCGACCTCCTGCCAGTACCAAACCTTTGGAAGTGAAGTTGGCCAATCAGGAAACCGATCTGGTTAATCTCCTCAAAAGGATCCCTCTAGGTCATAGAGAGTTGCAGATTTTACGGGAAAGGGCCGAACATCTGAAAGAGGGGACGATAAAATCGCGAGGTGAAGCCATGTTGCCCACGATGTTGGCTAGTTTCATTTTCGATGCATTGGTTATGCCGAACGTCGTCGGTAGAGATAGGTCGAAAATCATGAGCATGCGCCTACCTAGCGACGAACCTCTCGGCTTCGAAGCAGCGGTTGCAGCACTAGGGATGAAAGCGAACGTTTCTGAAGCGGATCATCCCTTGCTTTGCGAAGGAACTCGAAGACAACGCGGTGAATTGGCAATCACCCTTTTGACGTTTTATAAAGACGACTGTTGGAAGGTTGCCCGGATCATGGATCGTCTTTTAGATAAAGAGATCCATCAACTGTTGAAGTCTCCTTTGTTGAGTTCTTATTACTCGAGCAATCCGCCCGTGAAAAGTCAGTACAGTTACAGCATGAAACAGCGCGAGGAGTGCGACAAAGCCATGACTACACCGCTAGGCAGTCCTTTCGTTCCAGCGACGGAAATGATGCAAGGATCCTCGGCGGATATCAGTGAGATTAGCGGTCGATCCCTTGTGACTTTGTGACTAATTTCACGTTGTTATCGTTTGCAGATTCCGGGAGTCGCCCCCACAGCGCTACAAGTGCGGAAGTCGAGCAGGCGATGGGTAATATGAATTTGGCGTCCACCAGCGTTCCGTTGATTCCGGCCCAGGGCGGCTCCTCGCAGATAACGCGCACCAAGGAGTCGCGCTACAAGGGCAAGAGGGCCTACCCGTCCATACCGAACCAGCCGTCCGAGGCGGGCGCCCACTTCATGTTCGAGCTGGCCAAGATCGTCCTGAACAAGGCGGGCGGCTCGTCGAGCACCTCACTGTTCACGCAACCGTCGACCAGCCAGAACCACCACGGCCCCCACCGCGCCCTCCACATGTGCGCTTTCCAGATAGGGCTGTACGCCCTCGGACTGCACAATTGCGTCAGTCCGAATTGGCTCAGTCGCACGTATTCGTCGCACGTTTCGTGGATCACGGGGCAGGCGATGGAGATCGGAGCGGCGGCCATTTCGTTTTTGATTGACACGTGGGAGGGGCATCTGACTCCGCCCGAAGCGGCGAGCATTGCCGATCGCGCCTCGAGAGGGTGCGATCCTAACATGGTACGAGCCGCAGCCGAGTTAGCCCTATCGTGTTTACCGCATTCTCACGCACTTAATCCGAACGAAATTCAACGCGCCATCTTGCAATGTAAAGAGCAGAGCGACGACATGTTGGAGCACGCGTGTTTGACAGTTGAGAATGCCGCTAAAGGTGGCGGCGTTTATCCGGAAGTACTTTTCCAAGTAGCTAAGTATTGGTTTGAATTATACGTAAACCACACCCCTGGGGGTGAGCAATTGATTGAAAACGAGATAAATCCTCATGACCCTCTAATGGACGGGCATGGGGCGCTAGTCGCGTTGATTGATGCGGCGGATGTCCAGCAGATGGCGCCGCTTCCTCAAAATGGCGGCGCTTCCGCGTCGGTTGTCGTGACGACGGCGCCGCCGCCTCCTTATCAGCATCCGGGGGCGACGACGCTTGCGCCCTTGGGGATAACGATCCCTTACGCCGCCGTCGGGCATTACAATTTCCTGCACCCGCACCATCATCATCATCATCCGCACCACGTCAGCTACGGGGGCCCTCTACACCCCCAGACGGTGCCGCTGCACCAGCAGCAGCAGGCGCCTCCGCCGCCGCCCGGTCACATGCAGATGTACCAGTTCCAGTACCCGCCGCCTCCGGCGCCGCCGCCGGTCGCGGTGGTGAACCAGCAGCAGCAGTTCGCGCCGCACCCGGTGGCGGTGCAGCAGGCGGCGGCGCAGTACCCGGTGGCGGCGCAGCAGGTGCCGTACAACGCGCCGCCGCCGAACGGGCAGATGCAGCCGATACGGTACTACGGCGCGCCGCCGCCGAACGGGCTGCTGAGGGGCGGGCCCGTGGTGCCGTCGAGTCATTTGTACTCGCTGCCGATGGCGGCGGCGGCGCAAGGTGGGGGCGGGCAGCAGGGTGGGGGGATGGCGGGGGCGAGGCCGCCGCCGCACAGGCAGCAGCAGCCGCATCAGCAGTGCAATCAGACTCAGTTGAGGTACCTGCTGACTGCGTACCGGGTCGGGATGCTCGCCATGGAGACGTTGGCGAGGCGCGTTCATGACGATCGGCCCCAGGCCAAGTACGCGAGGAATCCGCCGTACGGTGAAGACGTCAAGTGGCTGCTGAGGATTTCCAAACACTTAGGTTGGTTTCTATTTCATTATTCATTTTTTATTAAACTAGGAATAAGTTTACACTCATGTGAATTTTATTGTTGGAAAAAGTGTTGAGCGATCGAGTTATTTAATTTGGTTGCCATGGTGATTTGTCTGTTTTTTTTTCGGATGTTTGTTTTTCCCTTGTATTTTTCCCTTATTTTTTCAATCTTTCTTTTATGAGCATTTTATATCATTTTGAGTTCCCTGCTTTATCAAACGTAGGCGTTACGCGTCATGCATGTTAATTTCACTTTGATTTTACTGTTGGAGAAATTGTTAGGCTACAAAGAAAAGTTGAAATCTGTTGCCATGGTGTTTTATTTGTTGATTTCTGAATGTTTCTATTTTCCTTTATTTTTTCAATTTTTCTTTCATGAGTACTCGAATTTGAGGCATTTGTAGTAGTGATTCACATTTACAATTTTTACAATAATGCGATTTAGTGCCATTTTGATTTTCATAGATTTGTATGTTGTTTCTGTAAATGAGGTATAGCAACCGAACGAAAATGACGTTTACTAGGTTTGTTCGTGCACCTCGAATGTGGACCAGTCGGCAACTGGTTACTAACTGTTTCGGGTATTTTAGTGCGCAGACTCGACCTTGGATAAGTTCGTGATCTGTCAGAAAGTGGTCAGAGTTGCAAAAGCGCGTTTTCGGAAGCCAATCGGGCTATTTTCTGCGCATGTCACAACCCATTAGTCCACGCCGAAAAGTTCTGACCACTTTAACGGTTTGCAAACAGTCAGAAACTAATCCGAAAGTTCCTGCACCCGACTATCAATCAGAAACTGATAAGAAAACAGTGCTTACATGTTTTTGCTAGAACTGCTCCAAGCTTGTGCGCAAGCGTCGTACTTTACTTTGTGGACCGGTCCATAACTGCTGCACAAACAAACCTACTAAGACATTTGGTTGCCATGGTGTTTTGTTTGTTGGTTTCTGAATGTTTTTTTTCTCAATTTTTCGTTTATGAGTACTCGAATTCAAGGCATTTGTAGTAGTGATTCGCATTTACAATTTTTCAGTTTTGTGCCACTTTGGTTTCTTTTGATTTGGTTCTTACTTATGTTGGTTCTGGAAGTCAGGTTCAGCGACCGAACGGAAATGACTTACTGTCATTTGACTGCCATAGTAAAAGCACAGCACGGCCATCTTGTTTAATTTTTTGTGGCGAAATTCATTGCATTTATGATTCTTTGAGGTTGAGCTAATCTTGTTGTCTTCCGATTTGCAGGTACGCAATACTTGCACCACTTCTGCGTGTGTGCGGTGAACTCGATCGTGAGCCCGTTCGTGCTGCACGACGTCGCCATCGAGGCGGCCCACTATCTGTCCCGCAACAACCCGACGATGGTGATGCAACATTTGCGCACCGCCCTCACTCCATTGGTGCAGAAGTGCCAGCAGATGTACATCCAGTGCATGCACCAGAAGCTGTACCACCTGACGTCCGCCGACTACGAGGACTTTGTCAGCATCGTGTGCGCCGCACGCGCCGCCTTCCAGATCACGCCCGACGGCAGCGCGCAGTTCAAGGAGTGGCTGCAGTCCATCAGGAGGTGAGCGTTTTAACAGTTTTCCCAAAGAATTTCTATACAACTGAAAATAAAAAAAAATAAAAAAAAAATAAAAAATAAAAAATAAAAAATAAAAAAAAATAAAAAAAAAATTACAAATCCACAATCAAAACAAAATTGTTACCATGGCAATCAAATGACAATCCAGGAGGGCAAGCTGACAGATCCTGGCTTCAAGTTTTTGATGATGTTCCACTTCCAGTTTTATAGAAATTCCTTGGGTTTTTTGATCAGAGAGAGATCTGATTTTCTGTTGGTTTCGGTTCAGGTCGAAATCGTGCAAGAAGGATTTGTGGACCCAGATAAACACCGCCCTGCAGGCCAACGGCAAATGACAAAGGACTGACTTAGGCGCCCAGGGCGGTTCTTCCGGTTTCCATCTCGGTCGCGTCCATCTGGAGATGCAGGAGGAGGTCGACCAGCAGCAGCTTTTGCACTTTTGCGCTTTCCCCGCGGCCGTGGTAAGCGGTAACAGTTCTACGTCTCAAGGGCTTCCACCGTCGGCTTCGTTGTATCAGGCCGTCTGTACAATCGACGTCATTCCGAACCCTCCTCACATCAACGAACAACAACAGCAACAACAACAACATTTAGATCAGAGTAATAATATTTGGCCGTCATCGTCATCGTCACCGGATATTAATAATAGTTGATCCGAGTTTTATTAAATAAAAAAGATTGGATTCATTATAACTACAACAAAAAGCAATTTAGTATAATAGACAGTGCGCTGCTCTCTGTCACTCTGTATTATTATAAACTGAAGTGCTCAGGTTTCTTACCATCTATGCCTTCGTCAAAACTGTTTCTATAAAACTAAACTCTAGGTGAATTAATTACGTAATTAAGTAGGTGAATTATTTTCGCGATTTTTCCTTTTTCTCACGTCTGGATTTCTGATTATTATCATCGATATTGAAAGAAAGGGTCGAGAGCGTTTTCTTATAGATTTTTTTTTGTTATATGATAAGTGTTGTTTGCATGGTTGATGGTTGAATATTTTCGTTTTATTTCAATTTTAGTGGATTTTTTATACATATATATTATATAATATTATTATCATTATGAAATAGGATTTTATGCTTGTGTTCAATTTTTTAATTAATTGATTGATTAATTTGTGGTGTTGCACCGAATTCGTGAAATTTTACTCTCAATTTTCATTGAATTGAAAAATTTCTCAATGATATTAATTCTAGAAGTTTTTCGATTTTTATTATTATAAATAGTATAAATTCATCTTTGCTGATTATGTTGCGCAGGTCTCTTTGATATAAATATAAATAAAATATGCAAAACTACTCAGGCAATTGTATCATATAGGGAATTCTAGATAGATAGTGAAAAAACTAATAAAATATTTTATCTATTATGTGTATTACGGAGACTAAAATGATTCAATTTCTGGGTGTAAATTTTCATGAATTCTTCAACTGCAACACAGTTATTTACATGTAAGTAAATATATAATACATATAAATATAAGTATTAGTTAGTAATAATTATATATTAAATGGCCCGTTTTTTTTTCTATTTGATTTTGTACATTGATCTCAAGTTAAATATATGTATCGTAATTAAATTACTTATTGTCGAGTTAGTTTGTAATAATTATTATATTATTGAAATTTAAGACGAAATGATTGTCTTTTGCTCGGACCTTTGATTACGAGTTTTCAGTCATTTCATTGTTCATCATATCGTCATGTTGAAGTAAAAGTTTAAAAACTGTGCCTTGGATTTTTCTAATATTTCAAATCTAAGTATGGAACATAAATAGTAAATTAAATACATAACAAAACGTGTATGTAATCAAAATTGGGTTTGTGAGACATTACTTGATACGGGACCGGGCAAGAGATATGTTTTTCATTGTAAAGTTGGTCTCAATTGGAGGGTGGTAATCCCTCTATTGTTTTTTTTTTGTTTAGGTTCTAATTCTAGTTTAGGAATTTTTTCATTACACTAAAGTGTAGCTGCATAATCAATTTTTTTGTAGAATAGTTAGGTACATACTACATACATGTAACGTATATAAAGTCAACAAAACCGTGTTTTTGATTTTATCGAAATATGATTTACATTTTATTTTCATTTCTGAATAACTATTATTCTATATAAATAATGTTGTAAGAATAAATCAAGATTTATTAAAATTCGATAAAGTTTTATCAAAAAAAAAAACATTAAAAACGCGTCAAGTGTACGTCATATTTCTTTAATTCTATTCACAAGAGAGAAATAAGGGCTGATTTATAAAAAAATGATGTATAAATAGCAAAATGCCGTTAATCGAAAAATACTAAAAACTTGATGTATAAAATGGTGTTTATTATTTTAACAGTCCTCCTTTATTACTAATACCATATTGATACAAAAAAAAAACTAGAACTAGTTGTACGAAAACCCTTTGAACTTGACAAAAATTTGACCACAGTTACCAGGTGGCGCTACGGGCAACAAATGGTGAACTATTGGGACCACCGCGCCACCTTGTGGCCATGGTCAGATTTCCGTCTAGACTCGAGTCAACTACTACTACTTGAATACATCTGATTTATTTAAATTTTTATAATAATTTCAGTTTGTGGACCTCTTCCATCACATATCATCAGTCACAGTATCAAAAGCCAATCGGTGTTTTTACTAATTAGTTAATTATGCGAACAGTGCCTGACTTCGAAAAAAAAAACATTGCATGTATGAATGGATTTCACCCACAATTCAATATCTCAAACTTATCACGAGGAATTAATTGGCGGGAATAATATTAAATGGTAATTTCTGGGCGTTATTTGAATCAAAATTTGATCCTCTTGATGGGTTTGTAGAATTTCTTAAATAAACTTAGCGCACCTAAACTGCTACGGTAACTGTTGAAGATTCTCTAAAGTTATTACAATTTTGATTATTTCCGTTTATTCTGTAAATAGGTGTTATAATGAAAATGAAAAACTCGATGGTTGTTAATAGGGCATAAAACGTCATTCTGTATTATACATTTACCACACGATTGCGCATTTTGTTACAAAGAAGCACAAATATAATGACTTGATTTCTTTTGTGAGTAGGTAGGTATACTATTGTATTTAATTAAATAAAAAAGTAATATGGACATTATAAAATTTTTAGGACGAGAGAGTATTCGATTGTAGTGTATTTATATTGTTGTAAACCTTAAAATTAATCGCTCTAACCATCTCGTAATAATTGAAACTTATTTATTAATTAACTATTATTAGTGTAACAGAAATATTATTATTACATAATAAGTGTATTTAAATTAATCGTAACATATTTTTACACAACTATTTATGTACAAAACATCATAATATATTATTACTATCTATAAATAATTATGCTACACGTAGATTATACATATATAATTCGTGTCTTATAAGAATAAATTTTCAAATCTATTATTTACATTATTATTATCATCTTCACCATGTACAGAATTGATTATTTAATTATTACCGTGCGTCATTAACTGGCCGTTTCTTTATATGATTATCCGTGCAAGTGAATTATTAATAAAGTTTTAAATTTATATAATTCCGTATTTATTGAGGAAAATTCACGTGAAAATATCGTGCGACCTATTGATTTCAATATCGTTATCTCAAAACCAATGAGAATATTTCCATTTAAACTTTGTATGTTTTATTTTAGAAGTTTTGTTTATTGGCACAAATAGCAAGCTGATAAATTCTATTTTCATAATAATTAAAGATCGTTGATCTTTTATTTAAACTCTCTAATCTAACAATAAAACAATCTAAATTGGCACACACAATTTTATCACCATCAAGAGACTCGTAATCTAATTGTTTTTGTACTTTTCTACTTTCAAGAAGATTGTAAAGGTGACCTCTTAACAATTATAATCCTTAAATTCAGTTTGATTAAAGCAGAATAAATCATTTCTACTTTACAATACAATTCCACAAGAATAAAAATAACAATTGCTTTGGAATAATTCAAATTTGTCGGAGAAGAGCTGTTTAAACCTGTTTTTGGAAAACTCCGTTTAAATATTTGGTGATATGTTTCAAGATAATGGAAAAAGCTGAGTCGTGGAACTTGCAATCGTCTGCAATTCCATTTTTTTCTGACCTCGATTTATATGTCCTGATAATTTGGGTTCGACAGTAAAAATGAAGAAATTATCTATCTGTTCATGCATTACTTAGATATTTCCGCACGTGGCATGGCTTATTAGTTGGGAATTATCGCCATACTCTATCAAGTAATGCCATATGTAGTATTTTTCATTTTCAAGTACACACATATTTAATCCATTGGATGAAAGTCCATTTTAGATTCAATAAGTCCAGTCCAGGGTTTTACAATAGAATTGATAACAAATATAGATTACTTACATAAAATTTCCCAAGAAAATTCAGTCTTTTTCAATTTAAAATTAGATAAAAGAATTGATTAGAAAAACGTGTGCGGTCATGTGAATGTAGAGAAAGGCCGACCGATAACCATCCACAATAACAATATAATTAATAACAAATCAAGTTTAAAAATTAATCACCACATATGAAACATGAAATGTTTTATCCGTGGAATATGCGTGCGCAATGAAATTCGGATATAAGGATCCGCCGGTTGCTCCTCAAGTCGCATTGTTCTGCAACAAGCGAACAGTCCACCATAAATCCAATTCACAATAATCTCGAAAGTACATCCACCTGATCCGAACCCATTCAATAAAACGAGATGGAACACATGACGAAAAAAGAAACCATCGCTTTACGCGAAAAACACATTGGGTAAGAAAATTTATTTTCCCGTAACATATCCCGGCCTGGAAACTCCCAGCTGGTGGAGATCGATAAGACCACCGGAATTTCCCTAGACCGCGAATTTTCCGATGTTTTAGTAACGAATTTAAAAATAAACGCGATAATGAGTGCACTAAATATTTAGGACGTTGTGTTAATTAGCTACCGAACGTTTCCGTCGCCTCATTTGTAAATACCGTGATTGATTCTTGAAATTTCGGATTTCAGAAAATCGTGCCAACTGTTCTTCCGCCAAGACCCCTTGAAGATAATCAAGGCGAAAGGGCAGTACATGTACGATGAGAAAGGCGACGCGTATTTGGACTGCATCAACAATGTCGCTCACGGTAAACATAGGTCTAAAAATAAAACTGCATGATCTCGATATTGATTATGCGTTTTCGCGAAAAACAGTGGGCCATTGCCATCCTTCGGTGGTGCGGGCCGGCTGCGAGCAGATGACCCTCCTCAACACCAACAACCGCTTCTTGCACGACAACATCGTCCTGTGCGCCAGACGGCTCATCTCCACGATGCCGAAAAACTTGTCCGTCTGCTATTTCGTCAATTCCGGATCAGAGGCGAACGACTTGGCTCTTCGCCTGGCCCAGGTGCACACCGGAAACCGGGACGTGGTCACTCTGGAGCAGTGAGTATTCTAGAAAATAGGCCGAAATCCGCTCGATCCCGCCATTTACAGTAGTCCACGCACAGGCCAAATCGTGTCGACTCTCTTTGATAACAGTATTTCGTAGTACAATATTTGAACGAGCGTTAGAGGTATCGTAGTTGAGATTTGTTGTGTGATTGTTTGGACGTTGTTGAACATCTCTAATTTTTTTGTTTCATTTCTTTCTTACAGCCACGTAACACATTACAGATGACGAAGATCTTAAAACTGCCACAAAATGACCACAAAGCTATGACGGCGATTATATGACGGCCTAACTCGCTACTTCTCCCTGTAAAATCTGTCCCTCATCAAAACAGATTACGCCGCCACTGTTAGGACGACGTCTCTTTGTTATTATTGTTAAATCACCCAAGTCTTTCATTATACCAGAACTTTATAAAGTCACCCGATATCGATTATCGATAACGATGCGAGTATTGATAATGACAGGCTTGGAAATTCTGTGTCTTTCTGTAAATATTTTGGGGTCACTCGGGGCTTAGGCGAAAAGCAGCTACGAATATCGTATTTTTTTAGTGCGTACCATGGCCATTTGACCTCGTTGATTGACATTTCCCACTATAAGTTCAATCTACCTGGTGGGCCACCCCAAAAGGACCACGTCCACGTGGTAAGCACCCGCCCTAGCCCAGATAGCACAGTCACGTCGATTTCACGTCATTTCTTGGTCATTTCACGTCACCAAGTTGAATGACGTCATTATTATGACCGAAATATGACATCATATGAAGGACGTCCTTATGATGTTGACATCATGACGTTACAGGTATTACTAGATCGCATTTACACGTATCAGACAATAGGTGGCGCTACCAATTACATCTCGCTTTCTATGGCTGAGATCATAAGAATAAAGCTCATATTCTGCAAAATGCAATTTGGATCATCTTTCTTGGTCTTGATGACTAAAGTTATCTACGATCACAAGGATTATTGTGAATGGGTTACTGGCTAACTGGGTTTAAGACCTCTAGTCTAGTACAAATAAAAATATATTCAATACGACGCAATAAGTAGAATTTTAAATTTGGTGAATTAGTAGTCTTAAAATAACGTAAATCGACGTTTTAGCATGATGTCTTTCTTTTGTGACAATATGGCGCCATTTTTGACGTCAAACGGACTGTGAAAATGATGTAATCGTGGCATATGAAGACCATAAAAGACGTGATTTACACGTGACTGTGCTCATTGGAAAATCACTTAATTTCGAACTAAATCTCAATATCCGGCATCAGGCATCTTGTCCGGACATTTACAGAGGACGTTTCCGCGATTCCGACCACCCGAAGGAGCGATTGACCGATCTGTACGCGGGCGAGATCGCGAAAATTTGCGACGAAATCAAGAAAAACGACCGAGGAGTTTGCGCCTACATCGCCGAGAGCCTCCTGAGTTGCGGGGGGCAGATCATCCCCCCGGAAAACTACCTGAAGAGGGTGTACGAGCTCATCCGAGAAGCGGGGGGCGTCTGCATCGCCGACGAGGTCCAGGTGGGTTTCGGCCGAATCGGCAAGCACTGGTGGGGCTTCGAGCTGCAGGAGGTCGTGCCCGACATCGTCACCATGGGCAAGCCCATGGGCAACGGCCACCCCATAGCCGCCGTCATCACGACCGAAGAGATCGCCGAGAGCTTCCGGAAGACCGGCGTCGAGTACTTCAACACGGTGAGTTCCGGGCGATTCCGGGAGGTTTCTCTTTTACGGACGGTCGTCGTTTTTGCAGTACGGCGGAAATCCGGTGTCGTGCGCCATCGCCAATGCCGTTTTCGACACGATCGAACGGGAGAATCTGCGGGAGCGCGCGCTGGTCGTCGGCGAGTATCTGCTGGACGAGTGCCAAGCGCTGGCCGATAAGCACAAGTGTATCGGGGATGTCCGAGGTGTCGGGCTCTTTGTCGGAATCGAATTGGTCAAAGACCGGGAGACGAGGATACCGGATAAAGAATGCGCCACATATGTCGTCAGCAGGTAAGACATATCAATGGGGTTGATCACCACCAAGAATTACAAAATTTACAAAAAAAGAAAATTCTACAGTGCACTCGTATTGCCGAGAGTGGTTTACCCCTTGTTAAATTACTAAGATTACTGAAAAAAATACAAATAACCACTAACATTCTTAAGATTAGGTATTACTAAAAAAATTACTAAAATTACTGAAAAAATTACAAAAAGTTAACTAAAGAAATTTCAAATTACTGAAAATCACGGAAATTACTAAACGGATTACTAAAAATTACTTACATATTACTAGCATTACTAGAAAAATTACAACAATTACTAAAGAAATTACTGAAAATTACGAAAATTACTAAGAAAATTAGTAAACATGAAAAACACTAAAAAAAGTATTGAAAACCACGAAATTTATTAATCACTTAAATTACTTAAATTACTCAGATTACTGAAAATATTGCAAAAATTACTGAAAAATTACAAGAAATTACTGAGAATCACGAAATGTACTAAAAATTAATTTCCAAGATTACTGAAGTAATTGCAGAAATTACTAGAGAAATTACAAAAAATTACAAAGATAACACAAAAAGTATTGAAAAAAACTAAAAGCTAAAAAAATTACTGAAAAAAATTGCGAAAAACCCAAAAATTACTGAAACTATTAGTAAAAATGAAAAACAATAAAAAAAGGACTGAAAACTACGAAGTTTACTAATGATTACTTAAATTACCAAGATTACTGAAAAAATTGCAAAAATTACTGAAAAATCACAAGAAATTACTGAGAATCACGAGAATTACTAAAATAATTACTAAAAATTACTCACATATTACTAAAAATACTAGAAAAATTACAGTAATTACAAAAAAATTACAACAATTACAAAAGAAATGACTGATAACTACGAAAATTACTGAAACAATTAATAAAAATTACAAAAAATTACAAAAAATTTAACTGAAAAGTACGAAATTTACTAAAAATGTATTAAATGTCCAAGATTACTGAAAGAATTGCAAAAATGATCGGCAATATTACAAAAAAATTACAAAAATAATACAGAAATTACTGATAATTATTGAAAAAAAACTAAAAGTACTGAAAAAATTGCCGAAAGTTACAAAAATTACTAGAGGATGAAAGTACATCTACCACAATTACTAAGGTCTGGTATTTTCACCTCTGGTTATCCTGCTGTTAGCTGACTGAGACCTTGGACTGTGACTATTCTGGTTCAAATGAATAATAAAGAGTCACACTCAAAGTTCCAGTTAACTAGCCGGAGGATCAACCAGAGGTGAAAATACGGACCTTATAACTGGTCAACCCATCGTTAACGTCATTCGATGCGAAATATTTCATTCGATTTTGTGCAGGATGAGGGATGCGCACATTCTGGTGAGCGCGGACGGCCCCGATTGCAACGTGATCAAACTGAAACCTCCCATGGTCTTCTCGAAGGAAAACGTCGACGAATTCGTCACCACCATGAACACGATCTTGAAGGAAGTGGCCAAAACCCAAACCGTCTCTTCCGGTACGCAAAAGACCGTCGAAGCTCCCAGCAAAGAGCCCCGACAACGTAAGACCATCAAAGAGGAGCAAATCAAGTCGATTTAAGTCGCAACGCTTTATTTATTTATCGGTTTAGGATTTTCTTTAACCCTTTTACTACTAGATTTCGGCATCATGTCTGAAATGTGAATATTTTCTGTGAAAATAATTATTATGCTTTTGACTAATAATAATCCTCCATATCGTGTGTTGTATCCACAATAAACTCTAATTAGTTGAAATTAAAATTTGTATTAATGGTACGACCGCACCATCGAGGTCCGAAAAAGTGCTCACCGGGTGTGCCGTTAATTTCGCCCCTTGAATTAATTCGATGTATTGTACTCTCGTTCGTAAAAGTTGGAGTCTTTCGCAGTCATCAGTGGGGAATATCCCGTTTTTTATAGTGGGGGAGCTTTTAGCAGTTATTGCTCGGGCTTTTTTAATTTCGCGACTCTTTTTCGCAATTCTTATCGCGAGGCGACATTCATCAAACCCGAAACTCGCGACAGTTTTAATTTCGCCAGTCGGCATCGGCAGTAGGTCATCCGATTTGCGCGCGATCGATTCTGCCCGATTTCCTGCCTTTCGATTGTGCCCGCTTTTTTTGATAGATTATTGCGAAAGCTCCCAAGTTTCGGCATCAGAAGTGGATTCGGCGTCCCATTCACTCCCGCTATTAATCTCGCACGAGGGACAAAACCTGTCAGCCGTTTATGCGGAATATGTGATGGGGATGAGTGCAGTGCGGTGGGTGGTCCAAACTACTCCAAACCTCCTGAAAATCCCTGAAAATCCCTGAAATGATAAAGAGATAGAGCTCTCTCGGGAGAAAAGGAGCGGGTAGTGTAGTTTAGTAGTTGAGAGAATTCCGATTCGATTTAAAAATTAGGGAATTCGGAGTGTTGACGTTGAGGATCGCTTTGAAGCTCGTTCCCTCCCCGGGGAGAACCGCTCGATGGATAGTTGGTCAATCGGTAACGACGGAAACTCACGAATTTTACACACCGCATTCAAGTAGTGGAGATTCCCCGGAAAGTTTGATAGTTTCGTGATTGGTTCCGCAAACTACCCCTATCACACACGGCGACAACATCCCCAAATCACGCCAACTCGCCCCCGCAATAACTCCTCGAGTTATCGATTATTATTATTGGCGATGAAGAATGGGCGAAAATCTCGCCCCGAGAGGAAATAAATAGGAACAACTTCGCCCCTTCCGAGCATTCATCTTTCCACCCCCGACATGATAAAACTCGAGACAGCTTGTCCTCTTTTTCGCAACTTAAAAGACTACCACTTAAATAGAACCGAAAATAAATCAATTTATTACTAAGACGTCAGAATTTCACGTCGATTAATTAGTTTGTCTCGAGGAAATTTTATAAAAGAAATGTGCGGCGCGCAGGTCAGATATAAATCACGAAATGCCCCCCGCGTTTTTGTTATTCATCGGCCGAGTGCATTAATCATAATTAGGCCCCCTCTGAAATTGTGGTGATATAATAATAATTCGTGTCGGAACGCGATTCTTGCTAATACTACTGTTATAAATGGTCGTAATAGCTCAAGAACTGTAAGGGAATAAAGTTGTAACTACCCCCCGGGTCCTAATGGTGACTACTTTAACGTTATGCATTGGTGGAAGGGCAATTTATAATTTTTTCTGCGTTATAATGCTAAATGCACGGCCTTATATCCAAGACATTACTAGCATCTGGCGGCGGTGCATTACCGTGATCAATATTCAAAGCATGGTGGCCACATATGCGGCGACTTTACGCCGGTTTAACCCAAATTCCGCATTATTTACACCCATCAAAACCCCTCGAAAATACCGAATAGGCGATGGGGGAATTCATAAGCGAACGAATTTTCGTTATTTTCGAATGCAGCACTTCTCATTCTGCTAGCAAATTAAATAACAATTTATCTGGGAGAAAAACGAAAGCTCTCACTTCACTTCCAAACATTCTAGAAACGTCTTTTTTCCAGACGAGGATCCGACGTCTTTGATAAATTATTATATTAGACTGAAGAGGAGGAGGAGGAGGAGAAAAGCGACGTTCGGAAATAAATGAAACTTGTGTTTTCTTCACTCTTGGTAATTTATGAATTTGAAACGAATTATTTTTCATATTAATTTCTTTGCACGAAAAATGTAGGTAACCGAGAGTAGTAGTAATAGCGGGATGGCATTTACGGTTAACAAGCTATATCCTGGAGCAATCTCCCGGGTAATGCCGAAGCCTTATAGTTTTCAACTGCAATAAAAGCAAGGGAGGTTCAACTCCTCTTAGATTATTAGTTTCGGTCTTGCGAGGGGCAATATCATACGCATTTTACAACGCCGATAAGTGCATCCTCTCTACAGTCTATTAAGTTTTCTTTTTCTTCCATCCGACATCTTCCTCTTCTTCATAACAGGAGTAAAACGACTAAAACGAGAGAGGACGGTTTTTCCTTTTACAATATCCGCTAGTATAGGCATCGTTCGCTGCGAAGTGTTGTGCTTTTCTTCTATTTGCTTAAACTAACAGGAATTGTTCAAATATGCAATTGCGTCTTGTTTATTCGCTAACGGCCGACTTCACCACTATATCGAATGTAAATAAGAACGTCTCAAAAAGACCCGCTTACACACGGAAAATATTCATAAGTACTTATACGAACCTCCCGGACTTTTCCGGGTATTACCCCGTACTTATTTGAATAAACGATCATTCTAAAAGTTTTTCGGCCGGTTTCTCTAAGTATGCACGTAGAGGTGGATTATTTTCGTTGTCGTTAAGCCCTCTAACGAGCAGGGTGAGTTCTCGTCATCCCTTTCCCCTGTTGGAATAAGTTGATCAAGAGAAAGAACTTTTCGTCTGTTTCCCTCCGTTCGCCGTGACCATTGAAAGTAAAAACGACAATTATCTTTAACTGTGCGCCGGCATAAAAGGCACGAGGAGAAATGGAAATTCGGCGAGTATGTGGGTGCGAAATAATAAATTTCCCTCCTTTTCCCGGGCAGCAACGTTCGCCGAATGAGATTATCATGAGGAAAACTCATTACGAAAACGCTATTAGTTATTGTTGCGGACATTAACGTTATGCATGTAAAATTGGGGGAATCAAAATTAATGTCCCTACACGAAAACATTTCCGCTCTCTTTGTGACTTCCATTTTACACTTTTTACCTCACTTTCACCATAATTCCATCACATTTCGTCCCTTTATAGTGTACGGGGAAAGTTTCTATCTCGTCTTGAGCCACAGTTTTTTCGCAGCCATTATCAGACGCTTTTTGGATGGCTGATCAAGCGTGAATGCCCGAAAACTTGTGTTCATAACCGAGGGATCAATTTTAAACACACCCTTTTACCTCTAAATAGGTACACTGATGCATATAGCTGGCGGAGAGTTAAGTGCACACAATGAGGAAAAGTGGGAAACGCCTCATTTCTCTAAGAGGAAAGTTTCCAGATTATGTCAAAACTTGTGCAAGACTTTCCGCGACGCTCATATCGGTTAGGCGAAAGTATGGACTCCATAGTTCGAACGATTTACGTGGCTCAGGTATACAGGAGATGAGCAACGACTCGGAAATTAATTAAAGCGAGATCCCGATCGACTGAAACTGCACGTATTTAGGCACACACTTATGCACACTCAAATTATTTAAGCCCCCCGGTATAATCTAATTAGAATTTTAATTGCGGCAGACAAGTTTCGCGGGCGCAATCGGCGGCCTACTCTCTATCCGCCATCCCCCGGGATTAGGCAAGATCACAAACTCAATTAAAATTTCATTATACTACAGTCCTTTCGAAATGCAAAACCTATTTTCAGGGGAAAAAACGGGCTTTCGGGTCGAATGAACTCTCTCGACATCGAGACAACATATTGTTTTAGCATTAGGAAGCAGGTAGGAAGCAAAGGATATGATCCTCGAGAGCCGGGAGACGAGAGCCGCTCTCAAGACACTCGCTGATGTCTAGTCTGAAGCGGGCTGGAATTATAGGGAACAAAGGCGAGGGCTCCAGGTCTTTTTACTTCTTATTTCGGCCACCATCACCGTCCAAACAAAAAAGGGCGCAAATGGGGTGAATTATCGTAACGAAAGACTTTCTGCACCGAGGATGTCGCGAAATTACCCGAGTCTTGGGTGAAAATTCAGACAATTAGTGCTCGTTCGTAATTAGAGGGCATAAGGGCGCCTATCTAAATATATAAGTCAAAAGGAGAGGTGCGGTGGGCGGGTAGACGTAGGTGGAATTAATTGATGTAGCCGAGTAGTAATTGAATTTTCCTCCCACTTAAAAGCCGAGATATCGGCGTAAGGAAGGTGCAAACGACAACTTAACAATTTGCGTTCAGGTAGACGCTCTCCCCAATTCTCTACTTAATTTCGCGTATACCTTTACACTGATGGCTCCTCCATCGCGCCCGCAATCGATAGGGTTTAATCAGAGTCCTACTGAATATTACAGCGCCCAATTACGCATTAAATCACCGTATGTTGGCATTATACATGGAGGCATTACGATTAAGTGATGCTGTGGGGTCACGATCTGGCACTAAAATAAATGGATTTCGAGCGATCATTGCAGGTACTAGAATTGGACATTGTTTTCGTGACTTTTATCGTTCCGAAATGCACTCGGGCTTGATGATGCCGACTGTTAATAAGACGACCTTTGCCATCACTTATTACCGCGACACCTACTTACTTACTTTCATTTATGTCTGGTGTTTTTTATTTAGTTTTGTTTCAATTTTTTTCACACTCGAGTATTCCGCTTACGTATTATGTGTAACTAACGGCAAATCGGCATTTATCATGAAATCACGATGGATGGTAAACGTATTTTCCTGCTGTAATAATGAGTTTCGGTCGCGAAACATGCAACAAAATAATTAGTTTTTTCTCTCTGGTGGAAAAAATTCTTTATTTTGTTGAATGCGAGGTCACGAGGCTCTTATTAACCAAGCTTAAAATGTGTAGATAACATCTGACCCTATACGAAACAAGTATGAATGCTCTTATAGAAAAAAATCTTAAAATCGTTTTGATAATAATAAAAGTGAGAATTTTTGAAATTACGGAATTTTCCTGTGCAACGATAAGGTAAGATATCATTTAATTAAAGTGAGTTATTAGGTTGTTTATCCACGGTCTAAAGTTTATCCTAGACAAGTTTTCGAACGAGGCCGTTTAGTCGTCTCAGGTAATTAAATCACACTTATTAAAATATGCGAAGATTTTACAAGCCTTATCGACAAAAATTCCTACTTCAGTACGTGTATAAAGTGCAGATAGAAGGTATTCGTGATTCTTATAATAACAAGACAAATAGTAATTAGGTTGAAATTTGATGAATTTAAGGGGGAATTTGCTCGGATGATCCGAAAATAAAGAGCAGGAGAGCAGAGGGCCTATTATAAAAATCCAAATATTTATCCAGCCGCTTACAACGAGACTTAGATTATTTATTTATAAACACTCTTTGATGGGTGAAACACACAGAGATGGTGCAATAGCGAGGAAAATTTGGAATCAATAGGGAGGGTGTACACAACCTAAAAATAAAAAAAATTGAAGTTCGGGGGTTAAACAACCGTTTCCAAGATAGTTGCTATGTAATTGGCAACGCTGGATAGCAGAGTGACATTTTTATTTAACCTCGCTTTCAACGGTTTTATCGTGGTTTTTATATTTGAGATTATTCTCTCCATTTTTTTTTGCTAATTTCCTCTATAATCTATCTCAAAACCAGGCACCAGTCAGACATTTTGAAGATAAAAAGCAGTCGACAAGCAAAAGGTGTATAAATCGAGGATACAACTGGACATGAAGAAATGTATGTAATGTGCGATGATATAACTATTATTTATATCGTTTTAGCTGAATACTTATACGTTTACCTTAAACAAATAGTACATAAAAACCGGGAAATAGCTGAAACTTGGGTGTAATCAGGGCTCTGTTAGAATGGAGTTGGCTATGGTGTAATTCATAAAAATATCCGAAAAACTGTCGAATTTAAATTTTTGCTGGAAAACTGACATATTTTTGACTTTTCACTGTTGCCGGTTTTCCGTAGAAACTTGTTTTTTTTTCGTCTTTCAACTTTTAGGTCGACTTTTAGGCCTTCCTATTCCCGATTTCGCGATGGGTGCGTTTCGCGTCCACTTCGGATTTGTCGCGGGCGATTTTTTCGCACTCGGGCAATTCGCGCAAGCCCGAAACGGCCGCGTGGCGCAAAATCGCGAGCGAAAACTGGGCCCCCCAGTTTCGGTGAGCGCCGCGCCGCGACGACTCCGCCGAATTCGCAGTAGCGACGCGAACTCTGCGGCGTCCCGACGCACCCGACCGCCGCCGGTCCGCGATTCCTTAAGCGCGAAAGGCACTCGACATCTTCGGCATGCGGCGCAGTCCCGGCCCGGCCCGAAGCCCTGCGGGCCCCGAAGGAGCCCCGTTTCGCCCGTGAGACACGCGCAGTGCCCCCGGATCCGATGAAGATTAAGGTAACGATAATAATCCGCCGCTTCCGGGAAATGTTTGGTTTTCATCGTACGCGCGGTTCGGGAATTTCGCGACGTTGGCGATTCGGTGCTCACCTTTGAAATTTGACCACGTTTCATCGTCGTAGCCGCGAGTCTCTCTAACACGGCGCGTCATTAAAGATTCAAAGACCTTGATGGTGATGGTGGCTTAGGCTAGAAACCCGACCGCCGAAAAAATCCGACACGAATCTTCCGCTCGACTCTACAGCCTGATTCAAAATTGTTGGACCAACGCTTCAGGGCAGATTCCTCTCGTCAAAAAGTTATAAAAGTTCCTATAAAGGGGGGTCCGCAAGTGGTCAATAAGGGAGTTATTAGGCCTCAAAGTCTGCTAGTGGCCAATTTATTTTTGCTTCTAACTCGCTTAATTTATGGTTTAGAACTTTCAGATTTGGTATATGAGGTAAACAATTGGAAAACTAAACGTTGAATCCTTTGGTGATCCATGAATACCGTGGAAAGTGATTAAACGAACCAAAAAAGAGGTCATCGGCAGATAAAAATCACGATTATTTTGTGGCGGTAAGTATTTGGACTGTTTCTAGTGATTTTTAAGCTTCAGTGTATTTTTTCAATTTTAAAAATGTAGGGGTACCTCAGTCCAAATGTGAGTAGTTTTCGAGATATTCGTTATTTTATCAACTTCTGCAGGAAGGGTGTCGGTAGCCGGAGCGGCCGACAAGAATGAGACCAACAATCGTTTCTAAATAAACAAACCTTATTTAAATTTTTGTACATTCATCGTAAAAAGTTCAAATTAATAAACGGCCGCTCGGAGAAAAATACCACAGAACCGAAAATCGGAGGTAATTTTAAATTTGAAAATTAGGTCCACGTTGAGTTTTTACATCAAAACAAATACTGATTACATGAAAGGCCCTCTGTTATTTTCGAACTTTCCGAAATCAAAAGTAATTTTTTTTTGACGACGAATGTACAAAATTTTTAATATTTCTGTTTATTTAGAAACGATTGTTGGTCTCATTCTTGTCGGCCGCTCCGGCTACCGACACCCTACATGCAAAAGCTCATAAAATAAAGAATATCTCGAAAACTACTCACATTTGCACTAAGGTACCCCTACATTTTTGAAATTCAAAAAGTACACTAATGCTGAAAAATCAGTAAAAACAGACAAAATACTTTCCGTCACAAAATAATCCTTATTTTTATTAGCCGATGACCTCTTTTTTGGTTCGTTTAATCACTTACCACGGTATTCATGGATCACCAAAGGATTCATCGTTTAGTTTTTCAATTGTTTTCCTCATATACCAAATCTTAAAGTTCTAAACCATAAATTAAGCGAGTTATAAGCGAAAATAAATTTGCCACCAGCAGACTTTGAGGCCTAATAACTCCCTTATTGACCACTTGCGGACCCCCCTTTATAGGAACTTTTATCATTATTTTGACGAGAGGAATCTGCCCTGAAGCGTTGGTCCAACAATTTTGAATCACCCTGTATAATAAGAGTCCCTCTTATAGAAATTGTTATCAACATCGTATGTAATAATATTCAAATTAGTCGAGGAGGCTCGCGTGATGAATTATTATAATAGACACTCGAAAATTACAGAGTCTAAAATTGGAAGTAAAAAATCCGAACCGGCTTTTCGCTCATTATTAAGTAATAACAATAAACACCGACAACCTTGAGATGGCTGTTATTACATCTGGATTATTATCGCTGATTAATAAGGCGACGATATCGACGGTTTCGGTTATTTTGTGTTATTTCTGGTCCAAACTCAACTTAATTACGTTTGGGTCAGGTCGTGATGCCTAATTTCTCCTCTCGTCTCTCTTATTCGATTCGCGTACTTTCATCGAGTCTCTCTCTCCTCCATTAAATTAAAGTTTATTTAAAACGGCTTGTCTCGCACTCGGAGATTTATGCTTCGAGTAAGAAAACTGGGAAATGTTTGTCGTTTCGAAATAAAACGCGGACGGAATGAATTTAAAATGTTTCAGAGGCTATTTATTATTTTCATCGAATTATGTTTATCTCATTAAATTCGGCCGCTTTTCGCAGAGTGTCGTTTTAATGCTCGAAATGCCTTTTCGGCCGTTCCGGATATCGTTTTGGCGGATGCGCCGGGATAGGAAATTTTTACCCGTCCGGCAAAGTATGCAAGCTTGAATTATTAAAACTCGCTCTAATGGAACGGAATGAACCAAAGTTGCAATTATCGTACATACAGAAATAGTCGTGGAAGTTATTCAGCGCGGTAAAATAATCCTCGGTGTTTGCAGAAATTGCAATTGGTAAAAATAAGTGGGCAAATAGACGAGCGAAACGCAGACCACCATCGGCCGCGGGCTCGGCTATAATGCGAACGTTTCGGTATATTTGCGTTATGTTTGTGGCGTACATGAACATGAGCGATCTCTCATCCGTTCGAAATTACATATTTCAACCGATCCCTGACTAAATAACCCTCGGAATAACCGCAAGTTTTAATGTTTGACGTTGATCAAGAGGGTTGGGGCGTTTCGCAATTTCGCTCCGGCGATGTTTGCCGGTATAATGCGCGACACAATGCGAATGATGAACTCATTTATTGTCACCGAATAAACAGTCGCATCATTTTTCATTAATAAACTTCTTGCGGCGGCATTTTGCGAGTTAGCATCCAGCACATGTGTTTCAAGCTTTTGTGTCTAAAAAACTCCTCTTGACTAATTACTCATAACGGTTACTTTTTTAGTTTTTTCACTGAAATCGTTTCAAAAAAGTTCGGTGAAATTCATGAAAGATTAATCCGAGTGTGTAATAATTAAAAGATAAATTTTCAATTTAGATGTGCTAGTCGATGGGTTTTCGAGCGCACGACAATCTGATACAAACTTTGATTCCAGTTAACTCTCCCGCTTTTGTGCGCAATAGTTATTTATCGAAATTATTTACCTGGGCTGTTAATTCCGAACTTTTCCCCGTCATTCCGGGCGGGCCGGATTCGGAATCCCGGAAAGTGAGTCTCTTAAAACTTCCACCGAGATAATTGGTTGTAAACAAAGGGGGATTAGCGAAATGCGTAACAAAAGATGGGTGTACAGGCTGGCGTCAGGATGTAGTACACGAATTTATCGCGGTAATAAATGATGGCAACGTTTTCCTTAATGGAAATCTCCTTTTAAAGTGAGTAGCCGCCACTTGCCGCTTTCCGGCCTTCCCCCCATCGGCGAGTGTGGAAAATCTTAATTAAAAATGAACGACGCGACGAAACTTTCCCCGACTCGATAAAACAAATCGTTTTAATTCCGGTTCCCGATAAAAAATCTTTTACGACT
Organism: Salpingus planirostris; assembly: GCA_949788335.1. Classification (NCBI taxonomy): domain Eukaryota; kingdom Metazoa; phylum Arthropoda; class Insecta; order Coleoptera; family Salpingidae; genus Salpingus; species Salpingus planirostris. The sequence goes on from OX460917.1 coordinate 13,970,448, forward strand.
CGACCTGGAGGTGTAGCGGCGGACGTAAATAAATAATGGAACCGTATAATAGTTACTGTGGCGAATTTGCATCTTTTCCGGTGATTATTATAGAGAACAAAAAGTCATTTCCTATTTGCATGTGTAAACAAGTGGAAAATATCCTTCGGGGTTCGTATACGCTACTCGGATCCCGAATGTTTATTCCCAACTTCCTGGAGGGAATTTTTCCCTCACATGCTCACCCCATCGTATGGGAGACTGGGTTACCGAGGTCTGTTAACGATATGTTAATGGGGTCCCTGTGCGGCATTAATGAGCAATGTTACATTTACTTGGTTTGATGGCGTTTTAATGGGATTAAAATTGTGATGAATATGCAAATATTCGGTCGTATGCGATCAATCAAGTGCTAAAATGCCATCGATATCGTCGTGCCGAATCGGAATGACCGTGTGGAGTGGGTAAAGCAGATTTCTTTCTGCTGCTTGATTAAAATACGGATCCCGGTGGTGGAGTGCGTTCGGGGAAATAATTAAAAGAGGTTTTTCCAGGGCGGGTATTCTCCGCGGCGAAGAAGAATGGGGAAGGCGGCGATTTGATACAATTCGTGTTGTTTCGCAGTTAAAAACTTCCGCTCACTATCATAAAGCATTCGGAATATCGCCCGGGACAATATCGAGCGAGTCTAGAAAAGAACGGAAAAAATTCGGCACAAAAGTTCGCGAGTGGCAACGACGCGCCGGTAATTAATAAAGAGGGAAATCGCATTTTCGTCACCATATACACCTCTCGGTTTCGGTTTGCAGGAACAGAAATGGCGGAGGCGCCGGGCCGAACTCCTCGATAACCATAAAGCTCATTGTGTTAAGTGACGGCAAGAAAACGCTTTTCGATTTTACGGCCTTAATTGAACAGTTTTATGTGTCGGAGCTACCCCTGAGGGAAATAAAAGCAATTGGAGCGTGTGCTAAAGCTCCACTAAAGCGAACCGAATAGTTTAAACCTTAAGCGCAGCAAACATCGCGCCGTTATTATACGCAATCGGGGGTGTAATTATTATTTTAATTAATTCGATTTATTGCCGTTCGGAATTCATAATAATCCATCATTTTTCCCCCGGGGGAACGGATCTCTGTGTGATTCGGAAACTGCGTGAAGCCCTCGAATCGTGAATGTATTCTTTTTTATTTCCGCCTCCGGAAGATTCGGCCCAGATTTGAGAAAGCGCCCGGATTGTGTCAAGGAATTTGTTCCCGCGGATCCACTCCGAGGAAATTAATTGTGCGCATTTAATGCGTATATCTTTAGTGCGGTGTAAGTGTATATAACCTGGGAGGGAGGCGAAATGGCACCTTATGCGGGAAGGGACCCGGAATTTCGTATACGGCGTCACGTTTCCCCGGGAAAAAATTAATTGAAGATTATGGATGTGTCTCCTAAATAATCCCGGTGTAATTTGCCGTTACAGAGCCGGTCGATGGCTCGAACGGCCCCATAAATTACCGTCGCTTTTCGGGGAACATGTGGCGCTGAAGTGACCTGCAATTACGCCAAAAATTAGATCGATTAACCCGCTTTTTATCCGCACAGGGAAATTTTTCAAACTATCTCATTCGCAGTGCCGCAAGTATTGTTTTATCCAACTAGCAATTTGCAAAGTTTACACCACACACAACTTTGACGATCATTGCCCACGTGTATGTTTGTTTGTAAATGCACACCGACTTTTCCCATCAGTTTGAACTCTTTATTAGTTATTGTAATGCGCCTAGAACAGTGGCTCGTCAAGGTTTTCATTGTTCCCAGTCCTAAATCAAAAGTTTTAATATAATTCAGGTAAAAGAACGGCCAAGACTCGACGTCACCTGTATAAAGTCGTTTTACGATGGCGAATTACGACCCAACATTACGATTCTAAAAGTACCCACTTCATTTGTTGCAACCCTTCCGCCTCTACATAATTAATACGAGACGGGGTGTAAAATTTTACGTTTCCGTGTCGCGAACTCGTTTTTGGCTTTCCAATTTCGGAATTTTAGCCATTCACGATCGATCACAGATTTAATACCTCCGGAGGTTGTCAATGGGGGCGGCGTTCAGTGCGTTGAAGGATTTAGTGCGTATTGCCCCCGTTCTCCAATTCCGAGATAAAATCGTCATTATTACGAATAGTAGGAGCTTTGTGGCGGGAAAATGTGGGCGAACATTTCTAGCTTCAGTGATTTGCCCCCATTAGGCGGCCACTGCATCCATATTCCTATGCATCCACGGTGCACCAGGTAGAAATATCCCGGATTTTTCCGGGAAAAACGAGCGGCAAGGAAGAACCATCTACAAAGTCGCATCTTCCGGGATTTAGTTGCGAACGCATACGTCCATGCATAAATGATAACGTCGTAAAAGTGAGAGATCGGACTCGTAAAAATATGAATTCATTAAGGTGGGTGCGAACGGATTTTTCAGGACTCGTGTGTGCAGTAGTGGCGGGTCGATGATGGGTGAAAAAAGCTTTTAGGTGGGCGCGATTCACATCATCAGATATGGACATGTCTAAAAGCCGAACATTTCATATTCATAAAAGCGTCGTCCATCTATAAAATATTCCCGTTTTGTGCCATGCACACATACGGAGCTCGGATGGACGGATAGATAGATGCATCGAATTTTCTATAAAACCATTCTGTTTAGGCCCTTTTCAAATGCGAAACGTTTGTCGCTTTAACGTATACAAACTCATTCACATGTAGATGCGGCAGCCGGGAGAGAGCTTTGATGTTTGCCATCATGTGCGCGCCTCCGTCTCTGCAGCATATCCATGGTGGCACAGCTTTTCGAAATATGTCGATAGTCGAACCGGCCGTTCATTTGCAAATCTCGTTTGAGCCCCGACACAATTAGACCGGATTATGTACCTAGCGAGCGGGGTTGCACTGTATCGGGCCCCGCGAATATCGATCCGGCTTCCACCGATGCTAAGGGAAAAAGGGTCGGAATCGATTCCTCCGGGCTTCGCCAGTGTGTCTTTCCAATCAGTCGTCGCGTTCCGGACAAATCGTGATTTAATTTGCTGATTGGCACTCGATCCGTTTGTTCGCCCTCGATTTTGATTAACCATTAGGAGCCAACAACTCTCACCATTTTTCTTTCCGGTTTTACTTCCACTCCTGTATGCCATCGGAATCCTCCTAATATGCACCGTTCCAAATCGGGAAGTGATCGATACTACAGGTGACCCAGTACATGGAGCTCCTGGACCGTAATGCACAAACTTGTTGTTGTTGCATATCGTGTGCGCGCTTTGTGCTGCACCCCGTAAAGTGGGTTAAAGATTTCGCACGATAAAACTTCAATTCCTCTGATAGACACGGGCTGTTTACATGCGCGAAAGTCGAGCTTCCGTCGACAAAGCTCCTTCTAATTAAGGTCGATGCAGGTATTTTCGTTAGACGTCACGATGCAGGAGTTTAAAAGGAGAACTGATCTCCTATGTGGTCGTTTTGGTGATTTTCAATAGGGCGTACGTAATCTATGGGCGTATGATGATCATTTTCACAAAAATTTAGTTGAATGTTTCGGGTCAGTTTTCCTCGTTTTTTTTTCAGTAAAAAATCCTGAATATTGACTTTGGGAACGCCTCGTTCAAATCTAAACGCCTGCTTCGTCATGATGACGTAGGCGGCGTCTGACAATGTGGCAACGTCGGCGGTATGTTTCACGTTTGACAGTAAACATAAACAACATAACCTGAAATGATCTCGCTAAGAAAGTCAAGAACGAGAAGTCAGTAAATTTGTCCTTTACCAGCCGAATTGCCGAATATTTGAACAACTCAATTATTTTTACTTGCTGTGCTTTTTCGGTAGTTTGATACCTTTGACTTTGACAGTGGACACAGCTGTTTTCCCATGAACGGCGTTGCCAGACGTTGCACCAACATGCTTTAAATGTCACCTCATTGGTTGAGATTTCGCTCGCCATTTTAGTGCAATTTTGCATTTTACGGAATTACCTTCAGATTTGAACAGTTGATAATTTTTAAGATAATCAGATTTTGAGTAAATTTCGTATCGGAATCGACTGAAGAACTATCCATAATGAAGAATCTTTATTCACTTTAACCAATTTCTGCTGCTTAACTTTGTAACTTTGAACAAATAACGCTTCCGCTTTACGACTCTTCAGAAGATAACACAACAATTTGTAATTTCACTCATCATCACCGTGTTTACTCGCTGCGCACATAAATTTTTTATCTGACGTATTTTTATCACATCTCGGTGATTAAATCTAGAGTATTATTAATAAGCGTGTATTTGACCAGACCTCACAAAAGCTCATTTGGTGCGCCGGGACTGGATTTAATTTACAGTCGTCCCTTTGTCGCTTTATTAGTTTACGGCTTCTTCCTCTTCTTTTTAGCCCTGCAACGCGGAGGTGGTTCGTTGTGTTTCGCATTTTCTTGAGTTTCCTGCGACTGTATTTTCTCGACACACAAGTTTCTTTCTCCTCTTCCCAGTATATAGTCATATAAACCAACAAGCGGGTTGACTTTTATACACGTCTCGCTGCTTGATTAGTTGGGCCGGAGTTGGACTTAAGCTTTATCGACTGTATATCGGGGGTGTAAGCTGTGTGTGTGCACAGAAGTGGAAGTAAAACTACCTGAATAAGTAAATCTTTGAATTTGTTCGAGCGTATAAAACAAACCGATGTGTTTTAGACTTTGTTTGACAACCACTTCTTTCCGCTTTGCCGACAGGATTAACTGGAAAGAAATTCGCCCGGAGTTAATTTCGCAAGTAAATATCCGCCGGAGGAAAATCAATAGGAGCGCCGCTATTTTTCTCCGTATCGTCTCATATCAAAAGAGTCGAGACATCGGAGGTATCGGTAACTCGATCGTATTATTTCATCCGCCCCCGGGGTGCATTCGTCTCACTTATTTAGTTCGGCCGGCAAATGACGCAATAAAAGCCTCGGGTACAAAGCAATCAGCGCGTTATTATCGGCATCATCCTCCGCGCATTTTTCGCCCGAGAAGCACTTCCCTCCGGCCCGGTTAAAGCCGCAATCGATTCCTTTTCTATTCTCGTATCTACTTTGCAGTCGCAAAGCCCCTTTCAGTTATTAACAGATGTATTCAGCGGCCAAAATGAATCGAAAGCAGTTTTTCCCCGCTCCGGCGATGATCTTCATCGCCGAACCGGAATTTAATCCCGAGATCCTATAAATTTACTCTGGGTACGAAATAATCGACATCGCCCAATATTTGTCCCCGTTGGGATTATCGAAATCAAACAGATCCGGCGATTGTTGTTACTGCGAGATGGAAAGTCGAGAATTATTGAAATTGATGGACGTGTGGAAATCTGAGGCTCATTTCGCGAAATCCTCCCCCTCGGTTAGCCGGTCACGTCGGGTGGGGGTGAACTGGTCGGGAAATTGACGAGACCGAGATTGAATCGTGTTTGTACAGGACTTCGGGGGTTGTTTACTCTAGTCCTAGACGCAAACAGGACACGCTGTCAGGATCACCCCCGTGTACCTACAGTTTTTCGAATCCCATCACTCTGAGAGCAAATTAAACACGCATTTTCGCACGTAACGTTCGATGAAATGTAGATATAATAACTCACGCATAATAGAGGTGCAAATAATTGTATGGTGACGCACTTTATGCATTCATGGTCAGTTTTATTCATTATTCGAATCGTGTTGGAAATGTAAATGCGTATTCAGCCCGGTGGAAAATAAGAGGGAGGATGTATTATAAGACCTGGAACGTGTCTTTATGTATGGGATAAGCTGGCAGACAGAATGGCCATCACACGAAATTTAAAAGTATAATTTAATCGACAGAGTTCCCATTGGTGAAACAGGTGTGTTTAAATCCGTTTTTCCGGGTAGGCGTTAGAGATGTAATAACGTATTAGTTTCCGGTGTGGCGGGAGGCTTTTTGCGGCTAGATAGAATATTGAATAAATCGAATCGTTTTCGGCCGGAATTGAATTTTCGAGCGACCGAATTAATCCGAATTAATTCATGACTTTTTTGTTTCGTTTGCAGGACTGCAACTGCAGGACGAAAATCGCTGCAGTGATGCGGCCTGAACCCATTGGCAGCGGTGCATTGTACGACTGAAACCTGGCTTCCAAATTATTCAGGTAGATTTCCCTTTGGAAAGCGGAGCCGAAAAAAGACCAAACATTTTCAATGCGACCATCACATTGTTATGGCGGTTTGTGCATGAACTCTGGGAAGATCATTAGACTTTAGTGCCCTCTTTAATGCGGCTAAGGGAATTTCAAAGGGCCTTAGTTTCGGGTGGAATCCGAGATATGACGTGACGACGTCTTTTATTATAATTACAATAATAATAGCCAAAACAGCGCCCTCGAGGTTTTATTGGGTTCAGCGAAATTCCACCCAGACAGTTTTAGTTCGTGGCAGGAGCCGGCAAAAGTTAAATTAAGGAAATCGCATGAAATATTATGAGGATGTCATTTCGAAATTATTCATAGAAGCTGCCAACGTAATACATGACGTATACCATACCTGCACTTCCCATCGTGTTTCCATTTACATACGTTAAATAGTGTTTAGTGAAATATTCGGACGTGTCCGCGCAATACCCGGGAACAAAACGACCGGGAAATTTCGTAATGTTATTGGATTTCGCGTGAATATTTGAAAAATGTTTAGGGTGAAATCCACAAATCCTCCCCCTTTCATACACTTACCTACCGTACTACACGTTCGCATGGGATATCGTATAGGTAGAAGAAGGAGACGGAGGAAGAAGCGCCTCCGTCGCAGGTTTATGTATCTCATTACTTATTCACGAAAGATTTCTCTATCCGCAGTTATTGAAATATTCAGGATGCGAGTTCCTTTGCCCTCGTTCCTACCATTTTACTTATTTATGAATCGGAATTTTAAGTAATATTTCTTGCGTTTTTTCCTCCACTTTCGTACGGCCAAAGTTCCTCATCATGGCCGCAAGAGGATAAAGTCAATATTTAAACGAGACGACGAAAAGGGCCAATATTTAAAAACGTCTTTTTCTCTTCCACGGCATAAAATATGTAATTCGTTATCCATCGGTAATCCGGTCGTTTTATAAATATTTAAACACGCTTTTCAATCCAGCGTTGATAAATAAATTACAACAGTGAAACGCTATCAAAATCGTGTTTTTTCATGATTAGAGCCATATAATTCCGTCCGAAACACGCTTCGTTCCACCGTTAATACTTTTTAATAATTTATCTAGTTAAAATGGAAACGGTATAGATAATAAATAGAGTTCCATTTGTTATTTCGATGGTGGTTATTACGCGATTTTGATAATTGATAGTTGCGCTTGTCGCAATTTCGGGTGAAATAGCACACAAGATTAGCTTCACTCACTGGCTGCTCCGGCCACTATACCGAAACATATTAATGTAATAAATAGTCTTTTGGATGCGGGGCCGAACGTGGACCGCAGCATACGTCCGGAATTAACGTGCGGACGAAATTCTAAATAGTTTATAGTTTTCGCGCGGCCATAAATCGTCCGAGTGGTCGGTCGACCCTTTTCGAACCCAGAAAACAATAAAAATTAGACGGAAAAATAAAGCCCGCGACGAAAATTTCCCTTAATAACTTCAGGGGACGTGTTTATGAATCAAAACGGCCGTATTAAATGCGAAATTGTCTAATAAAAATTTAACGAGTTCTTTGTTTTAGCACCTACTTTCCAACAGAGAGACTGTATAATAAAGTGTCTTGAGGACTTATATAAGTAATAATGGATGCGGGGGAGGAAATACGGCGGGTGCACCCCTTGTATCCTCTATACAAGAGTCTCGTAGGTGGAACCGCATTCGGGCCATTCACTATTTTCGCTACATAATTTACGACCTAATTCGGTCCGGGGTTCGGGATATTTAATTCCGGGGGCTTTCCAATTCCGGTTTTTGCGAATTTCCCGTCTTTAATGGAAATAAATGGGCCGCGATTTAGCTTTTTCATCGGATCCTCCGCGACGACTCCCCCCGTAACAAACAAGGCGCGATTCGAAATATTCATCCATTTTAATACTGCATAAAGGAGAATCGGTCTGTCTGTTTCAGGAGATCCCACAACCCCGGACAGGAATCACACATGTCCGATGATTTTATCACCGAAACGCCCAATCGGTGAGTTTTCGACGATTATTAGAGATAAGAATTTCCTTCGGGTGCAAGAGTCGCGTATGAATCGCGAGGAGACAAAGACTAATCTTGTGTGAAATTTTCGCAGCTGCGCCCAATCTTAGACAGGGGTAAGAAACGGTTGTCATTTATTTCGCGTAACTTCTGGAAGCTTTCGGTCTTTTCTGAATCCACTGGCTGATTGCTCGAACTTTGAGCGCGCTCACCTATACCCACGGCCTTTAAGGGAAACTTCACCTTTCCGGAAAAATGTATCGCGCTTTCTGTTTATCACACAAAGGCGCAATTTCCATTCGAGAGCGCGGCAACGAACGACGAGATTAACCGTTATTCCGGCCGGGTCCTTTAGGCAAGTTCGGAATTGATGGCTCGAGAAATCCATCCCTTAACTGCATGCAGGGGGCGCAACTGCATGCGGCCGTAAATCACCCTCGAACTCATTGTTGCTCAAAGTCGCGCCGTTTGAGCCGCGAGTCCCCGTGATAAATCCACCAGGTACTCTCAACCCACCATTAATATCGCGAGTTTTGCTCGATTTTCATCGGCGATTTTCCGTGCGTTCCGCCAGGTGGCCATTAGTCGTGGAAAGCCCGCGACGCCGACTCGACGATAAATTATTGTTTTTCGCGCATGATTCGGCTTTTAAATTCTCTAAATATCATCGCCGAACGAGAGGGCGAGAGCTCACCCGGAGTCGGAAATCCCATTCCGGTTTGAAAAGTCCGCAGTCGGTTCACCTGGTTTAGGGGGGTCGAAGCAATTTCGAGATTTTTAAAATGCCTCAACTTTGCCGGATTTGCATCAGCCGAATCAACTTCGAGCCTCGACGGCTCGTCTGAAATCAATTTCGGTTTTATTAAAAAGAAAGTGCGCGTTATTTCCAGTCCGACAGTTCAATAATTCCCCGTTTTTGCATATTTATGTTATTATAGTGCCGGATCCGTGATAGAAAAGGCGCGGGGCGAATTTCCGGAACTGTGCGGTCTTTATTTCCCCCGAGGACATGGGGAAATATCAATTTCGTCGGCGACGCAGTCTCAACATTTTTACTTTATTGCCGAAGCCGTTTGGGTACAAATTGTTAGTTTGTTCGAGATTACTTTATTATTACGATCGCTTATGGCTGCTGTATCATCCCGGAGTGGCCGTTTTTATCTCTCCTCTCCACCGTATACACGGGTTACTACATACGAAGCGAAAAAATCATCTTGAGTAACTCTCCCTTCATCATTTTAATCGCGAGTAAAACCGAGTCCCTTTGCAGATTTCCCCCGGAACCGCAGACCCTTTTCACACGACATGTCTCGTTTTTATCGGCGCGGCCACAGAAAAAACAACATAAATCCGTGAAAGAGGCTTATCCTGTCGAATGTTTTCTGCATCTCCGCCAGTAAACTCCTCCTGATTGTTATTTGGGCCTCCTCTCCGAGTCTTCGAAATATCGAAATAAACCCAATCTAAATTCATGACTTTCCGGTGGGTACTTATTTTATGTTAATAAAAGAGTCGGCATTGCGTGGGAAAACCACCTGAAAGTTCCGAATCCGTTCTTTTCAAATTGAAAACCCCGAGGGCATCGCTTTGATTCTATTGTGTCTTATCTTTTATATACGAGATATGAAGAAGAAAATTTTTGGTTTAATTTCGTGTTGTTGTTGTTGTTGTTGCAGGAAGCGTCGTGCACGCACAGAGATGATGCGACTTTTGGGCATGCGACTGGTCACCCGTTTGCTGTTGCTCGTCTGCTCCCTGAGTCTCATAAGTTTGCTCTTCTTGAGCCGTTGTGGACTCGGCGGTTTGGATGCGACCTCGGCCGTAATCGAAGAGCCCGAATCTCAACAAGGTGAGCTCCAAAATTTTCACCAGAAAAGGCGATGGGGAAACGAGCGCAGAATGCAATCTCAATTTTAGGTCTTTTATCGTATACGGGCGATTTCACTTTGGAAAATTGAGCTTTCACGAAAATTGAGCCAATTTAGACCATTGTTCCCGCCTCTAAGATAATATTTCTGGGCGATAGATCTAGAAGAACTAAACTTGCGATTTATAAAAGAACGGGCGCAAATGGAAGGAATTCGCTCGAGTAATTAAAATTGAGCGGATTTTTTCCGGCGGCGCCGATTTTTCAATAATTTGCAATCAGGCGCACGACCGCCAAACTGACGAAGATTGATGGTCGAAATTGAGAGCGCGTTTTCATCGCCCCCATACAAGACGCGAAATTTCGACCGATGCGCTCTCTCCTCGCATTAAACCGTCGTTTCGGCTCGCGATTCTAATAATGGTAATTGCGCTTGTAAAATCTGGCCCGTTTATAATTCGATTCCATTAGTTCGGTGCAGTTAATTGAAAAAAAGCCGTAACGAATTGGTCGGGGAGAGGTAGCAGGTAGAGCCCCCGGAATAAAGTTCAAATTTATGTGGCAATTTAGCGTTGTGACTAATGGCCCCCGGGAGTAAGAAGCAAACAAAAATTCTCGACTACCAGTACCGTCTCGATTATTTTTATCGAAAAGATCCCTCATAATGAATCCGGGGCGGAATCCGGGGTGTCGTAGTGAGGGGAGTGCGTGTCGGGTTCGTGGGGAAACGAGGGCAGAAAGACAAACATGGCAATGTGCCGGTTCATTAGCCGAACATGCATCGACATTGTTTCACTTAACATAACAGCAAAATTGGTTAGCGTTACATTGATTAGTACCGGGGCTTTCGTTAATTAGACTCAACTAGCGACTCCACCTACGAACATATTACACAAAACGCACACACATCGGGGGTGGATGGGGCGCAATATTCGAATCCGAGTGTAGTAGCTAGCGGATGCACTATTACACCCTCGCGTGATTTATTTCCCTTTATTAATTCGTTCGTTTGGCGGAACGGGCTTTGTTCTCCGGCTAAAATAATACCGAACTCTCTATGTCATCACAAAATCGCACCCGCTTTCAGTTTACGACTTTAACCGTGTACGGTAGTTTTTTCGAAAAGTTGACACGAATTTTCAATTGTGCCGGATTCTCTTTGTGCCGATTCGCACGTTCGTAATTCGCCAGAGACAACCCTCACTCTCTCGCTGATATAATTTCACTAATTATCCCTGTTTGTAATTATTTTTAGTTGTCTACGGGGAAATTCTGTACAATGTCGTCCCTAGAAACGCCGCGTTAACCGTTAATTAACCGCTGCCATTTTTAGCCCCTCATTCGACCCGAATTCTGACGAGAAATGCGAAGAAAACAATTTCTAGATCGTCCACTCCACTGTAACTATACTAGATCGGCGATTTTGTTTTATCGCCCCCCAATTTAATAAGGACCTTTCCTTTTATTCCTTACGCGAAAAAAACGAGTTTTACGACTACAATCCATTTGTTTAGCTCAGCAAGCAATAAAATAGCTAGCCCGGCGCATCCGCCATAATTAAGAGCGCGTATTATTGGTTGCCTATACGTCATTGGATTTTTCCAGGTACGGCTCGGGTTCTAATAGGTTCCGGCGTTCCATTTCGGCCTTAAATGCGCCATTAGCTGTAAGCCCGGCTGTAAATTACCGGGTCGGACCTGGTCCGGCGAGTGTGTTTGGTGTGCGATTCTAAAATGACCATAATCGTCCACTAATCACCACTCGCAACTTCACCTCGGCTCTCGCGCACGGATATTTATCGTTGCGAGGGCCACGGGCCACTACGGCAATTACATTTCGTGGATTTAACCGAATAAATTGTAAACATGCACACGTAACGCGATTTAAGGCCGCTTAATCCGATTTACTCCCGGCGACGCATACGTGCCCGCCACAAAGCCTCCTTTCGGGAGGAATCGCCGAATCTAATTATTTCTGTTTTAATTCTCGGGGTTTTCCGGGGCAGAGGCGCGTTTCGCGGGAAATCTCGTAGATTGTCCCGAAAGTCGTCGTCTTTAAACAATCTAACCGAGAAACTTTGATAAGGCAAAATAATTGCAACAACTCGGCTTTAGGCATTTTAATTAATTACAAGCGGGCGGGGGGTGTGTAACGACCCTCTCTGCGTTAATGTTGAACAATCGTCACCGGGATTAAAAGCACGCCTTTAAAATGTGTACCGAGGAATACAAAGCGAGAGAGCCAAGGCGCGAGACTTGAGCCCAACTGGAAATTAAATGAAATACAAATACTGCACGTGCTTCTCTATGACGTATATCCGGGAGTTCGGGGGCGGAATTGAGTCGTCCCTGTATGATCCTTGTGCATCTTGGTCCAGCTCATCAATTTTCCTAATTATTTCGTGTGGGTGGTGGAAAATGACAAAAACGGTTTCGGAATACTTTTTTAATGAACAGGCGTGAATTATTATCCAAATAACAATATGGTTCATTTTTTACTGAACAAAAAGCAAGACGCGAATCTCCCTGCAATCCCTATGGCCAAATTGGATATGATCACCCGCGCAGGTGCTGCTATTATACACGGCATCAAAGATATCAAACCCACAACAGTCTTGACGCCGCTTTTTATCAACACCGGCGCTTTGCATATAAGCGCTTTGATGATTGACATTATCGAATGGAAAACGGTTCCGATCCGGCATTTCAATCCGTGGCAAATCATCATTTTCTTATGAACCGCTATAATTTGAATCAGGAGGATTCGCTCGAATATTTTCAATATGATTATGAGTGTATTCAGGAGGTTTCGCACAGGACTCTTGACACATGACGCGATTTGGCTACCGATGGACCGTTGGATCTTTGTCGCGTGATTGAGACACCTGGTAGCTTTACAGGATACCCCACTGATTGGTGTGCCAACGATCGGGATTTTTTCCGTAATTTTCGTTATCAGGCTGAGAATCGCGGTCATAATCTTGGAAAAGCATGTGAACAGGCTCAACTCCGTTACGGTCACTTTTTGGCCGATTTTGTCGATCAATTCGGTGATGACTGCCTTCAGTTTTTCCAGTCCGGATTCGTACACGGAGAGGGAAAGGTACATCGGCTGTTGGATGCTCTGTATCACGTTGTAAATTGCCTCATTTAAACTGATCGAAGTCGATTGTAGTATGGTCTCCACCAATTTTTTACCGAAAATGACGGTTCCTATGCCGTTTAAAACTGATTTAACCTTTACTACCAATCCTCCGACTACACTGCTTGACATTCCACCGGACGCACTGCCTTTGGATCCACCGCCTGCTCCTCCTGATCCACCGCTTGGTCCAATTGCTCCACCGCCTGCTCCTCCTGATCCACCGCCTGCTCCTCCTGATCCACCGCCTGCTCCTCCTGATCCACCGCCTGCTCCAGCTGATCCACCGCCTCCTACTTTTAATCCACCGCCTGCTCCTCCTGATCCACCGCCTGCTCCTCCACTACCTATACCGCCCGATATCTGAGCGCTTCCTGACAAGTGAGGCTCGCATTGTGTACAACATACCTAAAATTGGAGTTTTCGATTATTTTTATTTCTCCACTCACCTACTCAAGTCAAATTCTCAATAATTACGATAGCGAGGACAACGACGACGAATCTCATGATCTTGTGACCGCGAGACATCTTTTCAAAAGAAGAATCTCAACCACTACTGGAACAGTTCCGACTACTCTAGTGTCATTTATAGTTGTTCGAAATAATTGGCAAAACTTTTATCATTTTTCGATTACTCTTATTAGAAATATCAACTGTTATTGGCAAAAAACCGAACCGTTTTCGATAGGGAAGGTGATTAGTTTTCAAGTTCAGAAATAATTGCCCCGTGCGTATTTTTTCACCTTACGACTATCAATTTGATGGTACCTACGCCAGCAACTATCATGATAACAGTACCACCATTATTACCTATCTAGACAAAGCAGAATTCCTTCGATGTAAAGAAACATAGAATATGAAATATCAATGTTTTGAAATTGTTTAGAGGCCGAATGAAATAATTGCGTAGATAATACCATCAACAACGTTGCTCGTGGCCACCATAAATTTAACCGGAATTATAGGCCGGTTTCCGGGGAAGTCATCAGGTGTTTGCACATGAGTCATCCTCATCGCGCCCACCTCTCATTTCAGATAGATCACCGGCAATTCACTTATCTTTAGACAACGGTTATTGCTGCCTATTACTCGATTAATGTACCGGATTCTGACTCGGAAATATTTTCGGATTATGCATCGGTTAATCGAACGGGCTGTCACGAACAATGTCTATTTTGTTGCAGGTTCAACTGTGATAGGTAATCAAGCCGTGAGCCATGAAAATACCGGCGACAATGGGCTGTCATATCAGCAGCTTCTCCAACAAAGGGAAGAGGAAAATCGGCAAGAAGTTGAACGGTTGACGGCCGAGATTAGGGCACTTAAACTCCAGTTATTGCAGCTAACCAACGGTGAGATAAGACAATTTTCCATCCTAATATATGCCAAACGCATCCATCCGGAACTAATAGAGGGCGAGAGCTTTTCGAGCTTTCACCCGCGTAATATAATAACGCGAGGGGAGTGCGAATCACGATCTCTCTTTTAACATAAAAATCGACGTAACAGGCTTCTTTTCGCCGCTGGAAAGATCGCCTGGGTGAAAAACCCTAAATAAATTTCTGGTATTGTTCGAAATCTTGGAGCGTATAGAGCTTGCGATGTTTTCCCTGTACCACTGCCGGGAGGAGCTTTTATCCTCGGGAAAAGCTCGGGAATAAGGGGGCACACTCTCGTGCACGGTACGGCAGTACGTAACAGGATAGTATAAATTTGCCCACTTTCCCTCTTTCCCGGAGTTTCGCAAGGGATAACGATATTTCAGGTTTTATTATCTCCGGGGGCGCATACGAATCGCACACGGTGCCGAGCCAACAATTAAGAGCCGCTTACGACTATCTTTGCGCCCCCCGGACCGGAAAAACTCGGATTTTCGCGTGTCGCGGAAAAGCGGATGCGTGAGTGACATGACGCGAAATCAGCACGTATAAAGTCGGGCCGTTTCCGATTCTCGGGCCGGTGTGACGTGTTCGATATCGCCCTGCGGGTGTCGGATAAAGTTCAAATTACCTCCCCGGGATCGGTTCGGCTCTTCATATTTCGGAGGGCTGATGTTGACGAGGGATCGTGGATGTGCCGGCGTCAGGCGTCGTATTCTTTCAGGGACAAAGAAAATACGGGAAAATATGGGAATTTAATAACCGGCAATTCGGGGGCGAAACTCGAAACTGCGAAAATGTGCGCGAGTTCGGCCCACGCAATCGGAATACGTGTGCGTAAGGGCCCGTTAATCATATCGGCGCCGTCGAGAATATTAAGAGATGGGCGTTCGCAGATAACGTTCTTATCGGATTTCGGCCCTTTATGCGGCGAACGAGCGCCGAAGCTGTTCGGCCCCCTCTAAACTGGCAATAAAATTGTAAATTGCGCATTAAACACTTGGAGTTCTTGCAGAAGCCGGCTCCGGAGTTCGAGAGAGGGCGTTTTGGTGGAATTGTGGCTTGCGGCACTAGGAATAATAGCGCGACGAGAGTGTTTTTAATGAAAAATCTGCCGATTTTAATAAAAGAGTAGAGCATTTGTGCAGTCGTCGTGTCAAAGGAAATTTAAAAACACACCAACTACAGGCAGTGCCCGCTTATACGTACTAAAAGCGAAAAATTTAATAAGCGGCGGAAACCGCAGCTAATGAAAATTTAATCCGGCTCGTCCGCCTCCAGACACAGAAGTGAAATCGGCTCGAAAATTGGCATAACGCAAAGGAACTGGACGGTTTACACGCAAGAATCGCGGGATGAGTCTCTTTTGCGGCGGAATTTAATTAAAATCCATCGATTTGTTTTTACATTTCAATTAGTTTCGTGTTGGTACAAATCCCGATCATTAAATACCAATCGCCCGATAATCATATCAATTATAACAAGTAATGAAAATAATAATGTGAGTGCGGGGGACTTTTTCGATAAAATCGTCAGTTCCGGGAGTTGGAATTCTATTTTATTGGTTATTCGGTCGGTGCGGTAAGTAAAGCTCGTAAAAATGTAAAATGATTCAGTTCGAATTTAAAGGAATAACGTGACAATACTGCAGAACCGTGCCCCTCGATGGGGATTGAAATTTTTTCCGGGTCAGTGCAAACGTCGTGATTTAAGTGTGTCGAGACCCGTAAACTTTACGGAAATAATAAATGTAACATCTCGCGACTTTTCCTCCCCGCATATACCTACTGAATATGCATTTTCCTCTTTCCGGGTTCCGGGGGGCCAATTAGGGCGTCCGTCATCGGCCTCTGTCGGGGAATCAAGGCGAATATGTCAACTTCAAGCCGGTTAAGCAATTATAACCGGCGGATTCCGGTGCGAGTTTCCGGGCATCTCCCGAAGAAGGGAGAGGGTCAACTCCGGCTCGGCACTAATAAGATCGGACACTCTAAATCACTCGCAGCCAGTGGCTTAATCCCGCCGAACTAATTAGATTTAAAACTGTGACTTCCGCCGGGATTGTTCTCGAAACCGAAGCGAAATTGCCCCGCTGAGCACTTAATTACGGCCGTTTTCGGCCGACGGCAAACAAACAGGCATCAGCAGGGCCGAATCGAATTTTTCCGGAATATTATTTCGGCATATTGGAAGTTCGTGTTCGTGCCGGATTCCGCATCCCCCGGTTCCTGTGTGATTACGCCGAATAAATCATCGGCGGGAGGTTCCGCCGACGTCTCTGCGGAGCCCAGCGCGGTGTGAAATTTTATTGCGTCATATAAAGAAAGTTTTCGCCGGTGATTTATTAAGCAATGTACAGAACCAATATCTCTCGGATCGGATCGGCGCTCATATTTTAACCATCGAGATGATATTATTATTATTTACGTCGGTTCGACCCCCGTGTAGGAAGCGGGAACGGAAGAGACCGGAAACATGAACTGCACACTCTCTCGACGCCCCCCGATAACGATTTCATACTTGTCTACGTCGATAACGACGCTCGTTTTCCCGAATTATTCCGGCCCTCGTCCTTTACGGGTTTTTCGCGATTCGATTCAATTAGGGGCAATTAACTTACGTCGGGGGCTCAAACTGCCAGTCGGGTTCCATCGGTGCGGTGGCGTTTTTGCCTCCCCTTTATAAAGGCCCGCGAAAAAACCTAATCCTAATTAAAGCAGCGGATAATCCGGCGCTCTCGCCTCCTCCTCCTCCCGCCTTTATAACGTAAAACACATGCCTTCGTTAGCTTCATCAATATTTATTATTCCCGTACTTTATAAACCTCCTGTTCGTACCTAGTTATTAATTTAGGAAGTAGTTATCACCATCTGCAATCAGCGTTGAATTATTAATAAGAGATTTCGAGAAAAAATAGCGAAAGCCACTACTTACCCGGGCACTTACTTAACTCGGGGGTTGGTCGGGACGCAACTTTCTTTCGAGAAAATATAGTAAAGTTTGATATTCTTTACAGTATAAGGAAAAGTTTCGAAAGAGATTTCGGTACAGAGTGACTGCATGGGGAGAGGGTGAAAGAGACAAACTCGAAAACGGGATAGACGAGATTTGTTCTCGCGTAAAACTGACCATAATGATCCTCTCGCCATTTCCCACCCCCACAAGAGCGGAAAATCTCTTTTATCCGGTATATTTCTATCATCCCGCAGGAAATCCAAGAGTTCACCACCACCAACCAGAGGCGAACTCTTCTTCGGCGTCTCCGCTACCCCCGAATCCGTCACCCCTGACCGACTGCACCGCCTTCATCAAGAAGCAAGTGATGACGGCGGAAATCTTCCACGGCATCCCCCTGAACAACGAGTATGAACTCATACCGTTCAACCATTTCACCTACAGCCGAGTCTACCCGATCGAACTCGGCCTGGGGAAGAGGGTAGTCGAAAAACCCATCGGTTTCAAGCGGAAAGACCTCCTCGAGACTTTGATGAAAGCCTTGGACTCCCTTAACAGAAACGTCACTGAGAAAATCAGCAAGTACACCTTAGATGACTTTCTGGAAGGACTGTATCGAGTCGAGCCTACTACAGGAACGCAATACGAACTGTATTTCAGGACTAAAACCCCATCGAAAAAGCCCGCGTCTTTGGGTGGCTTCACAAAGGTGGTGCTAATTCGGCCCTTCGCTCCAGTCCAGACGATTGCGTCGGAAATGTTGGTCGGCCCTAAGGAGAAGGAGTTGATACACGTCATACTGCCGCTTTCAGGAAGAACCGCCACTTTTCAGGGCTTCATGGATAAGTTCGTTAAAATCGGATTGAAGAACGACCGCAGGGTGCACCTGACTGTGGTCTACTTCGGGGAGGAAGGGCTGTCGGAGGCGAGGGCGATCATGTCGCGGGTGCTGCTGACGAAGAACAGCGGCGGCAACGCGGACAACTTGCGCCTGCTGGCCCTCAACGAGACCTTTTCTAGGGGCAAAGGGCTGAGGGTGGGGGCGGAGCGCGCTTGGGGGTCGGGGGACGACGGGGACGTCCTGCTGTTCATGTGCGACGTGGACGTGGTGTTCAGTGCGCGCTTTTTGGACCGGTGCAGGTGGAACACGCGGCCGGCCAAGAAGGTCTACTATCCGGTCGTCTTCAGTCTGTACAATCCGCACGTCGTGTACACGCTGCAGGGCAGGGACGTCCCGCCCGAGAACGACCAGCTGATCATCTCCAGGGACACGGGGTTCTGGCGGGACTTCGGGTACGGGATGACGTGCCAATACAGGTAACGGAAGGGACGACACGAGTCGATCGGGGGGTGTATAAGTGATTGCGGCCCTTTTTTGGCTGGAAACAAGGGCGACAAATTTCATTTAAAACTTGTATTCGCCCTCACTTTCGGGTTCAAGTGTTGAAATACCTAAGGGACTTTTTTTAATCTCTCTCTGGTTTATTGTGTTGTGGCTGATCATCATCAGTTGAGTTCTTGGGTTAACCTTATCGTGAGGGTGGAGTGGGGTGGAGTATGAATCTAGTTCGAGGAAAGTTCAAGCATGCGAACCTTTGAATGTTTCGTTTCTGGCAGGGAAAATGTCACGTTCTTAAACGAGTCAACTGATGAACTTTTCTTGAACGCGCTTTATACGACTCTTAAGCTGGCTCTCGGCGTTGATAAATTAGGATTAGTTTTCCGACTTCTTCAAATATGTTCATCGTCAAAAGAAATTGCAAACTTAATAAATATACGTATTATTGTTAATTTTACTGTTAAAAAGCGGAATAAGTTTCAACTAGAATCAGGTAAAATCTATGTATGTAGTTCAAACTCGTTATCCCTCAAAACAAATTTAAAAGAAAATGCGTCGTTATCGTATTCTTTATTATTACCTAAGTGAAACTACGGATGACGTAAACTTTACGTGAAGAAAACTTTTCTCAAAACGGAAAACGTCGAAAGGGTGTCAAATTTGGTTAATTCTTGCATATTTATTGCCACAAATCAATATGCACTCGAAAAATTAAAATTTTTTTCAATGATACGCCAATATTAGACGAATTTTCCTCGGAATTTTCCCACTCCTGATGACTTAATTGGAAGCCCTTCAAAATTTTTCATCAATATCTCGACTAATAAGGAGGTTTTTAACAATTTTTTTTTTCAAAATTGAAAAATCACCAAATGTCCAAATCAAAATCTGGGCACTTTTCCTGGTGTATTTGGAGCAAACTAAGCGATTCCCGCCTCACTGGATTTGATAGCTAATAACGAAGTTACGGCACTTCAACTACCCGTGTAGCAATTTTACTACATGCCTAGCAATTTTACTAATTTTACTAAATGTCATCTAAATCGAGATCTGGACACTTTTTCTGATAGATTTTGAGCAAACTAAGCGATTCTCGCCCCACTCGATTCGATAGCTCCACTAATAAGGAAGTAACAGTACTTTGAAATTTTTGACAAAAAATTCTTCAAAATTTTCGAAAATTTAAAAATCTTTCAATGAGTCCAAATTGAAATCTGGACACTTTCCGTGATGGATTTTAAACAAATTAAGCGTTTTCTGCCTCACTGGACACGATAGCTCTACTAACAAAACTTTCTTAGAAAAATTGTAAATCTGGGGCACTTTTTCTGATTTTGACAAACACACTGCCTATCTGAATAATACAAAGTTGTACTATCCAGTGCAATCGTTTTCCTCATCCCCTCACACGGGTTCACTATCGAATACTTTTGCATTCGATAGTGCAAAAACCCTTATTCACAAACGAGATGAGTCTAAAGAAGTGACATTCTGACCTGATAACAAGTTAGTTGCAACCGGTTAAAATTGATTCCGAGTTTGGGGGGGAGAAACGTCGGTGCTAACAACGGTGCCAACATTCCGACGCGATTATACCGCTCGGGGGGATCATGATCGGCGCCGGCGATAATAAAAACGTCCCTGTCGGGAAAAATGCGATGCCGGATCGTATAAAATTTATGTTCCAGGTCGGACTTCCTGAAGGTCCGCGGCTTCGACGAGGACATTGTCGGCTGGGGCGGCGAGGACGTGATGCTGTACCGGAAATACGTCCGCAGCGGCATGAAGGTGATCCGCGCCACCGATCCGGGCATCTTCCACATTTGGCACCCTAAGGTCAGCCACTTATCACTTTACGTAACATCGCCGTCGTCCCTTTATCCCCCTCGTCCTGGGGAATATTTATCGTCCCCGCCGCACTTTTATTGATACCGCCATCACGGCCCTGACAAATTCGCATATCGCGTTATAATCCCATCCGTTACTTTTACGGTCGCCACCCCCGGAGCGTGAATTTTTTTCTCGAAATTGCAGGTGTGCTCGGGAAGTCCCGGAGGGCAGAAACTGTCGGCGGACCAGTACAGGGCGTGCATCAGGTCGAGGGCGCTCAACGAGGCTTCCCACGCCCAATTGGGCTTCCTGGCCTTCAGGGACGACATAGCGGCCAACAGCAGCCCCGCCAAATACCCGCAACATCCGCCGAAACCCCTGAAAAAGCCCAAGACTTGAGGGACTCGCCCTTATACGATTTCCGATTACTGAGGACAATCCTAATTTCGCTTGAATTTCCAACCCCACCGAAGAAAACAAATAGAACTGACGAGATTCCTTGTCGAAAATGATTCCGAAAGAAGAATAAGGTGCTAATTCGGGCTTCTAGATGAATAATTGTTATTTCGAGTATAAATGGAAGAAAAACATTCCGGTTTTTTAATATTTTTTCGGTCGGGAGAAGAGGAGGAGAGTCAGGTGTGGCGTGAAACTGGCTATAAATTAACGTTGCGCTGGCCGGATTCCTACACGAAATAAATTATATCGTCCCTTAGAGTTCGGTCGGTGTTGCTTTTAGCGGACTTTTTGCGTTCCGTGTCATCGTCGCAGTCGTCCGTTGTTGGCGATTGCGGTCCGGCTGCGAAATAACTGCGGAATTATGGCGGAACCGAGCCGGACTTTGCGAATTCCCCGTTTTTATTTTTGGTGACTGAATCCCTCCCACAATAATAAATGGAGCTCGAAACACGGAACTGCGTATTACCTTTAGAGAACATTAGTGAAGAGAGTGATAACTTGAGACATGAAACCCCGTGCGCTTTTTCGGACGCCGATTTTTTGCCAAAGCCGTAATTTGATGTGATCGATGATGCCGAAGCCGAAATTCCACTCACCTAATCACTTAATAACGTGACTTTTTTCCCGGTTTTTCGTTTAATTGTTACAAGTAGGTATGTTGTGAGACCCGTTATTAAGTATATTGGCTACATCGAAATAGATTTGTAAGTAGCGAAATGAATAAAACAAAACCATGCCCGTGATGATGATGATTAGATTCTAGTCCTACCTTATAACTAGATAAATTGTATACCTAATGAATAAATAAATATTATACCTATGATACATATAAGCCGATTGGATGGAAATCGAAATGATTACGATTACTATGATGAATGGGGAGATCTTTTTTATTGAAATTCGTCCTCGATGATAAATGACAGAAAGAATATCATTAGATATCAAATATTTATTATTGCCGATATGTTTATGAGCCACGTTTGAATAAAATTTTGTTTGTAAAAGCTGCGAGTTTTCCTCCGCCGACATCAACATCGTCCCTTTGAAGCTTTCAGGATCTCGACCGAGCCGCAGACGTACACACCGATAAAGTCGGTCGGGTTTTGTTGTAATTACGAGGGGAATCGGCCGACCAAGACCAAGTCTCGAGTGGAAGGGGCGATAAGTTGAGTTATTCAATCCGCCCGCAGTAACAAGTTGAATTGCCCAAGTTATGTCAAGTTCTCGAATTCGCCCGCCGACTGTCATAACGGCCCCCCCCGAAACTGGCGGCTCTTTATTGGGGCCCGGCCGGCGGTGGCTTTCCAATATGTACGGATCCCGGGGGGATAATGGACGTAAAAACAGTTTGCATAGCAGTTGTCGGGAGATAGTTTCCAAACACTGTTTCCATCCGCAATAGTTACTATGAGTGTGTTCTTGTCGCCTCCTCCCTTGCATCATTACATGCACCCACCCGCTAATCGGACTGTTTGCAGTTTTCACCCCAAATTGCTCAAAACTGGACGAATCACCCTATTAAAACCCATAAGAAGTAGTCTGAGTTTGCCTTTATTAAGAGGGGGATTCAGAAAAAAGTCGAATAATCACTGATTTTCTAGAGTGGTTTCAGGGTGTACAGTATAAACTTCGTAATAAAATTTGATGGCAGCGGGAAGATACATTTATTTAGAATACAATGAATATGTTAAGAAAGATTAAATCTCTTGATGATTAAGGAAGATATGAACATTTTAACGACGTGATGTTTTTCACAAATATATCACCAAAACTAGGTACTCAAATTACCTTATTTAGAAGATATAAAGACCGATAATGAATTCCCAAATTATTAGTCTACAAAGATTAGTAATTTTAGCTTAAATCAGTTTGATGCAAATTTTCAATATGTTATCAACTGGTTTCTCAAAACGGCGTCGAAGAAATTAAGTTTTGTTACGAACCATTGTAGGAAACGTAGTTCATCGATTGTAAAATAGATGTCGCCAGGAAAATCGTAAATCTGTATTAACTTCAAGTATTCATAATCACTCCAAAAATTTAATCATGGTGAAGTTTTTGAATTTGATAATCATATACCATTATCTAATCATGTTGCCAGATTCATATGTGTTCACAACTATTGAAGTTTTATTTTGCTTCATCTACTCACGACTACAAGTACTAGAAACTGGAAGAAATCTTCTTCACAGCAACTACTAGATACAATAATAAAATGACGTTCTACCACTAGCATTCCTTGCGGAAATTTTAATAACTACTGGATTTGGAATCCCTCTCTTAAATTGCGAAATGCAAGAGGCGATATCGGAGAGGCGCTTTTATTTCAGGTCGACATTTGTAACCGAAAACTCGACTGTCTGCGGTACGGGCGCACAAAGAAAGGTAAAGACGTACATGCCGGATAAAA
Source organism: Salpingus planirostris (assembly GCA_949788335.1). Taxonomy (NCBI): domain Eukaryota; kingdom Metazoa; phylum Arthropoda; class Insecta; order Coleoptera; family Salpingidae; genus Salpingus; species Salpingus planirostris. Next base: position 13,994,002 of record OX460917.1, read on the forward strand.
TACCGGTCGCAGAGAATGAAATGTTTTCGACGTTAGGTGGAATATGCGGCCGGGTAAAATGCAATTTGTGCACACAGAGACCTTGCATACAAATGGCTCTAATCACGAATTTAATACGGACGTGGTTGCGCGTGGAGCCCGATGAAAGTTTCGCGTAATTTGCAGACGAGAAAAACAAATTCGACCGATTCCGAATATTATTGAACCCGCGCAAAACGCGAGTAATCCTGTAAAGCCCCGAGCGAACTAAAGAAGGCGAACTTATGCGACCAATCATACAACTCGCTTTGCTCTCCGGTCTGGGAGAGGAAATTTGATCAAAGATCAAACACCGTTTTCTACGCGAAAGGTAAAAAAGCTCAAGTCATCTTAATATACCGACAATATTTGAACACGGATTAAGTTGATTGAAAATAGCAGGTAGGTGACGGAGTAAGTGGATGCGGTTTTGGTGGAACAATATGAGACACCGGCTGGAAATTAGAGTGGTAAATTATGCAGCAGCAACTGCCACATGTTTTACCGAAACCTTAAGTTCTTGTATTAAGTAACACACCGCGAACCGTCTCCTCTCATTTCACTAGTAGACAACTTGGGAAATTGGGGATGAGTGGCTGAGAAAACCCTCCAGATAATTAACAACTGGGCAAGTCTCCTCGAACGTGCCCCCAATTCCGTCGAGCATGAGAGCGCGAAAGCTCTAAAAAGGCGGCGGCTTTTGATAAAGCGTAAATATTAAGTGGTTTCGTGCCCAAATTGGACCGGAACTTTTTCCGCTTTCGTTATCGTGTTTGTCTTATTTTCGAGATGTCGGAGGGTGGGAGGGATGGGGTTGAATTCAAATCGGGGCTGTTGATAGGTATTTCGGGGCCGATATCGAACATGTGCTCGCCTCTTTCTGTCTGCTGCCGGATGGGCCGCTCTCGAGTCTGCTGCATTTCTCCCCAGCATCGGCCGTACGTGCTACGTTTATCAAGTTTTTCACCCCCATTTCCCCCAGCTAAAGAAAAAAGAACCCCGAGACTTTTCCCCAAAAAAAGAATTAATTACATTGTTGATGAAGCATAAATGATTGTTATTGTTTATAATCTTGAGGTGGAGTAGCTCGATTTGGAATTAGTCTGGAACTATTTGATGTCGGGTTGTGTGTGCAGAGTGCGGACCTAAATAAACCGACTGAGTTGTTATCAGAAATACTACCTACACATACATTATCTAAACAAACTTCGCACATTTCCGCCCTTTGGGAGGGCATCGAGCGGAAACTCATCTCATCACTTATTAACACATCCGTAAATCCACATCAAAGTTTTTCAGCTCATTAAGTGGATTTATCCCTTTTCATCTTCAAAAAGATTCCAGACAGGTGTCGATAAAATACGGAGGTGAAGGAAATTTAATATAGAAATAACTGTCATCGAAGGACACCGTAAATCCATACTGTGATAGCTCCGTTCGCGAGTTCTCCAGACTAGACTAGAATTCAGGTGCAATCAGAAGATAATTTACTGTCCCATTCTTCTCTGTCTATTACCGGGATTGACATCCTAATTACAATGGTTGGTACATACGGGAGATACGATATGAGTTAGGGCAATATCCACATACCAAAACCAAATGGTCCATAATTTCGGATTGCTCTGTCTATAATATCTATCTGGAACATACCTAATGAAAACGTAAACTTGGTAATTGCTTGTGTGTACTTAGAAATCCACTGTATCGTGCATAATGATGTAAATTCCCACATCAAAGACCCAGTATCGGATTATCGTACACAAATTATTATTGATCCCTCGCCCTCTTCTCATACATGAGAATAATTCGAATGCCTAAGTGATATTTCGTTAAACCTCCTGATGGGTAAATTTCTTTGGTGAAGTCTACTATTGCATTATTACTCATACTGTAAAGGTACACATCAAGATAAGTAGTGTAATAATAGCCCATTATTGTGCCTCGAAATTTGCCTAATAACACGCAGTTGGAATTATTACAAACATATTGCACCTATGAAGTTTAGTTGCGGGTTTGTTGACCCAAATACAATTTCCGACATTTTCGTGATTGATGTGCGTACCGTTATTATTACGTTACGATATCTATTTGGCCGGTCACAGAGTAGTGTTCAAGGTGAATGGGTATAGATGACAAACGGCGATATCGATTTTCTCCGAGCGAATTTTCACACGAGAAGTCGGCGGAAAAATCGCTGAAGCATGGATTTCGGGTGCGCTTTTTTAACCGTTGTTGGTATTATTCGAATCGATCCGGAAATTGCCAACAACTCGATTGACGGTTAATTAACCTCGCTGGGATTATTTTGGTTATTTCGCAAGCCGGTCAGATCGTTGTAGGTGGTGGGCACCCCTCAGGTGGTGATTACGTTATCCCGTCGGCGGCATCATGTTGCAATAACACAGAAAGCATGTGTACGACAACGTCTGCAACTGCAACGTGCCTTGCCCATCAATAACAATTATCATCGCGATTAATACAAGAAGATAACGATAATCCGACAACCGTAATATCGCGATCCTCCAGTTAGATTTCACGGATTGATTGGCGCGAGAAAATCCAAAAACCCACATGTCCATCCGTATAACCGATAATTTTATCATGACAATGGGATGGATTACAATAATGAAGGAGAAAGTGCGAAACTCATCACACTAAACTAAATATTTTCTGTTTTAATGACGATGATTAGAATCGGATGAGGGCAATTTCAAAGGTCCTTCAGAGAGTTTCTTAACATTTTTTTGTGACCAATCAGCTTGTGCAACAGACTTGAGCTAAAAACTCGCCGGCTTATAATTTGGTTTTGCGAAAATGCCCAAAAACCTTTTAATCTTCCATTTCCCGGAAACAAACTCTTCAAGTTACTCATTTCGGATTACGGATTACTTGATTCATACCGACCGAAAATAATCCGAATCCTTTGCATGTTTATTATGTGGTACTAATTAATCGATGAACAGAAATTAGCCATTGGGAGTCGCAGGTGTGGATGCGTTCATTTAAGGTCATTCGACCAACGGTTGTCAAATTATTCGGGCAATGGACTAAACACTCATCGAGTTTTGTGCGAGAATCCCTGGACCGGATGCGATCTTTCTAACCGTGACGTATCCGGTGTGTGGGTATTTTGCGTTAAAATCCACCGGAGAATGCCAAATCCAAATAATAATTTTTATAACGTGTTCCCAAGGTTTATTGTTATTCCGACCTGAGCCCGGAGACTCGGGGAAGATAGCGAAAAACATCACTTTCGCACATAAAAGTAACCCGAGATTTGTTTATTCATCAGCGAAATGCAGATAAGCGTTTCCATTTCAGATTTCGCCGAGAAATTAGCTCTACTTTATACTTTGCCTAATGGCCCCCTCTTATCCGTCAAAACTATCCCATTAAACTCGGAAACGTCCAGACGTCATCGTTATCAATTAAAAATGAGTCAGGTCGAAAAAACTGCGACTTGGCATACCTACCAGTGTAGTTTCGAAATTAATAAAAAGCAAACGAACTCCCTAACGAACGGCTCCGGTAATTGATAGTGCACACACGAAATCATCTACGCAGTCGAAATGAGAATTCCTCCTTGCCTGGAAATAAACTTATTAAAGTTGGTTAGGGCGGGATGTGGAAAGGGAGTTAAGGGTTGGATCGATCCACCTTAGCTGACGGTTTACGGGAAGACAGTGCAATGCTACTCCGCTCCTCTTGCCACTTCGCCTCGTAATTATATGCAAATTAACGCTCGGCTACCTGCTAGTTGATAACGAGGCGAATAACGAAGATGAATGCATTGAAAATTTGATAGCGAATGAATTCCGTGATGAACAAGTTACGATACTCGCTGATGATTTCATTCACGACATGCACCTATTTACGAACCGAATCTCTCTACACTATCTCAGGAAAGTTCAATGCTAGTAATATTATTACACTCTCGAGTATTAATCTTATTTGTTATCTACAAGTTTCCACAGAATGTGTCTTTGAAAATCTATCTTTTGGAAATACCTACACATAATGGCCATGGTTGATGTGATCAATGATTCTCAAAAATCTAACGTCAAGGACATTGGAGAATATCCATCAGTAGTTTTGATGATATTTCTATTAGGAGATAAAGTTTATTTGGTAATAAAATATATAATTTTCAACAATCATGCTGCCAATTTGGTCCAGTCTACTATAACGGCCTTGTCCATTTCATAATCTAAATCCAAAAATCTACAATACAGGAAATGGTCAATAATTTTTGACCTCAGTACCTGAAAAAAGTAAAAAAACTAGTAATAAGCATGAATAATTTTATCAATAAATTTATACTTATGATTTCATTAATCATGTCTAATTACAATCGCGAAATCCATCAACTGCATAATAATTCATGAATTACTTATAACATTTTCGATGGCTGCCCATCAATGGAAATCACCACCACTAAATTTCCACTAGACATAAATCTTCACAGTGGTAATAAATCATTCATTTAATAATAATATTTTAAAAGTAAGGTCAATTCCTAATATTTGTAATGTATTCTTAACAAGAATTGCATCTCCCCCGAAATCGCTTACTTAATCTAATAATACTAAAATGGTTACAAGCGATACAGTTTCCATTTTGAATAGTTGCAAACCGTTCTTCGACGATGTTGGAAGTAACTTTATTAATAATTATTTGTATTTTTGAAAATTCATCAAGCCGAAAGCTGATAGATGATGTCGACTACAATAACCAATGTCTGCGAAACTTGATTTTAGAAGAATTTACAAATCAATCAGTTACAATAATCACTGGCAATTTCACTGATGAAGTTATAATTCCATCCACAGATTTTTATCTCTATAATTTGGATGAGCTGGTTATGGTGTCTCTTTACAATACATTCACGTATAACAATCCTTTGAAACAGACAAATGTGATTGCGTATTTAGATTATTACGATTTGGAGAATTTCACTAATTTGTTTGACGAGATCGATAAACACATCAAGATATTAATCGTTTTAAATTCATCAATAGATCTCATTGATCCTCTCCAAATTAATAAAGTGTTCAAAATTGCTTGGGATTTTGGAGTCATCCACTTGAACATCGTAGCTCATAACCAGCAGAACTTTTTATCGATTTTCAGTTTGAATCATGAGAAACTATGTGAGGATTTTATTATTGAGGAAGATCCAAATTATTGTGTAGCAAAACCGCAAGTGTTACGGAAGATGATGTATCCCGCCCTTTTGACATTTCCGTCCGAAAAATGCAAACTAAATCTGGCTTCAGTGATAGGTCCTCCTTTTGTATACGATTTCCATCGAAATCCTAATCCCGGAATAATGGTCTCGTTAATTAAGCTCACCAGTTGGAAAATGAGAACTCCTTTGAAGATTATAGACCACAATTCTAAATTTATTCATGAATTCTTGAATAACGGAAGCTTTTTCAATTTACTCGATTCAATAAGTCGAAGGCAGGTAGATGTGGCAATTGGGCATTTAATGATAAACTATACTCAAGGCGATATTCAAGGCGATATCGTAGATTTCGGACCCGTCATATTCAACGATTATTTCATCTTAGTATTCCCAAAGCAAAAGAAACTGAATTCATATCGAAAATTGGCGAAAGTCTTCGAACTGGACGTTTGGAAGAAGGTTTTACAAGCAATGCTTATAGGATTCGTCATCTATTATCTAATTGGGAAAATACTGGATGAAAGACATACCTCATTTCTGAGAGTAGCTATGGATATGATGGCTTTAACGATTTGTGCCGGTATCAATCGAGCACCTCAACGAAATTCTCTGAGAATTCTGCTAGTTGCTTATACGCTTCTATTTATCAATATCGATGCAGTCTATCTGGGAAAACTGAGCAGCATATTCAGTTCACCCGATTTGGACCAGAAAGTCATCAGTCCTGCACAGATCAGAGCCAAACAGTACAGACTCCACTTCAGTTTTTACTCCGAAAGATTGTCTTATCTCAGATATTCTGCGAGTTTGGATCGGATGCATTCGGACAGGCGCATGTACGTCGGCAACAAAACCGAACCGGAATACATGAACCAAGTGGCCGAGACCCAGGACAATTGCACCCTGACCCTGGTCTCGTCGCTAGATGTCGCCCCCACAACCAGATTGATCATATTCTATTGGTACGCCACGAACGTTTTTCAATCAATGATGGTGACGCCTTACATCAGCAAGAAATCGCCCTTCAACGAAGCCCTTCTATTTTGGAGCACCGAAATTAACGAAAAGGGATTCAACGTCAAATGGTTCAACGATTTGAATTCGACTAATTTCAATTACAGCATAATCGAGCCGGTCGAGCCCACCGTGAATATTTTAACCGTGTCCCATTTCCAGGAGCTTTTCATCGTTCTTTCGGTCGGGTACGGGGTCGCTCTTGTTGGTTTAGGATTGGAATACGTGTTCAAATGGGCCGATGGACAGTTCAACATCACGGAACACTTTTACACGCTGATCGGTTTGCTCAAGCCACCTGATAAAGTGTGGAAGACTAAAAACGACCCTTTTAACGATATTTCAGCACCTATGTAGGCTTCGGGGCTCTTAATCATTTTTATCTCTATGTATTCACCTGACGTGAAATATAATTGCGATGGCGTTTCTTTTAGTGAGGTTTTTATTCGAAAAAACTTGTAATGGAACGTGTACTGAGCAAAGACTGGAAGGACTATAGGTCCAATTAATTTTCCAGTACATTCCGGCGCATATGAAAAGCAAATAAAGTCGGTTGGAGTTGAAAGTAATGAACAATTAAAATGTGCAGTATTAGGTTTGTTATAGAGGAAGTCGGGTGGAGTGCAGTGCACTATTCGTATAATGAGAGGGGCCTGAAATTGTGATGGACATGCACGTGCATTTATGTCGCACCACACGTGAAAATGGAAATTCATGCAAATAGCAATTCGATATGTTTTTCGATGCGCCTACCGTTAAATCACTTTTTTGCACGAGATTTCCACACGGATTTAATCTCCCGCCTTACGAAATACACGAGATTACCAAATGTTATTACCATCGGGTCGACTTTTTTTCGCAAATGGGCGAAATTACAGACCACGAAAATTGTTTATGCTAATGAACGTTCATTGTTAATAAAATCGTATGCTTTTGACGGTGCGTGAAGTCGATCGCGAAAATGAGTCTGAGGACCTTTTCACCAGGATTAATGAACCTTTTACCTACCTCGCCCATGATCTATAAAATGGGATTACAACCACTAAAACCATCCTCGCTAGTCGCTATAATAACATTAATACCTTGGATATGCCATGTGAAGTAATTAAAAGGCTGGCTTATCTAAAATCGGCCATTTCCGTGTGTCGAACTGGACATTAAACGACAATGATGAAAGCTGTAAACATTTCTTGACCGATACGATCTCGAGTGAGTTTCGTGTTATTTTGGCACGGGGTGGGGACGAAAATCGTTCCTCCGCATCAACAATGGTCTCATTATCCACGGTGGAATCTCTTTTTACTCTTTCCCAACGACAAGGTTACAAACGCTGACCCATGGGCAGGCGGCGATACGCTGTATAAATCACAGACAATGACGATGGCCATATTCACTTGATGATGGTGATCCGCACCTGCGATCTCGTCGTAGTTGGATTTAGGCTCCGGCACAAATAGTTCAGTGTGCGCCAATTTTCCGATTGAAAAAACTCTCATAGTTTATTCGATTATACGAAAGTGGATGATTTGTTGACGGGACACCACGACCGATCTTCACCATGTGGTGCCGAAAAGTAAGTTTTAGTTTTTTTTTGTTAACTTAGAAATTAAGTAGCGAAATTATTAGGAGGAAAACTCGCATGTTGTAAATAATAATCTCTACAGGAAGGCACAATTTTTCCTGCTGGATGTCTGACATTATTCTGTAATTGAGGATTTAGAAGGCAAAGTTCAGTTTTCCCTCGTTGTTTTTCCTAATAGAGCCGATTGAAATTTCTAATAGGGGAGGTGAACTTTTTTTTTATTGTGGAGGCTGAAAATTTAAAGTTTTTTTTTATTGCTATAAGTACTCAAAAATGAAAAAACCCTAAAGTTTCACATGGTTAGAAAATGAGAATGAAACACGTCTACGTCATCGGTGATGAGATTCATGCGCAGTCCGAAAATACCTTTGATCAGTGCTTTCTGCTTTTAGTAGATCCATAAGCACTGCTTTCATTTAGTTTTCGACTTGAGCTTTGGTTATCCTAGCTAACTGGGACCTTAGACTTTGACAATTCTGGCTAAAATGAATAAAGAGAGTCACATTCAAAGTTCCAGTTAAGCGGAGGCTTAACCAGAGCTGAAAATACCGGGCCTCAGTCATTAAATTCGCAAACCACGAAACTATATAATTTGTTCATCCTCTGATTCATCGCTATTCAAAATTCAATGTTTCTAAATTTCAAACAACACGGTGTTTTCCAAACCAATTTTCGTAGAAACTGTTTTTTTTTTCTCAATATTTTAATTGCAGAAATAATTGTTTTCATGCCTAAAGAATGTTATACAGTATCGACTCGCGAAATTCTGAACAAAATACCTCAAGATGTATGTATTTATTTTAAAGAAGTTTGTTCATACTAATGAGCAGACTTTTTTATGTATAAATCTTCAATATAATACTCTTAATAAGGTTAAAACCCTTAAAACTAACAAATGTTTTCAAATAAGGGATCCATTGATCGATTCAGCGAATTATACCCTAACTTTGAATAAAAAAACTCTGGCTTAAACAAGATGATAGAAATGGCCAAAAAAGATTAAGGAGGGCTTACGTCAGCCAGTGTTCACAGTATCGCGAGTCTACTGTATTTGGGTAATTTTTTTTTGTAATTAATTCACCTCCCCTGTTTGCATACTTTTGCAAATGCTAATATCATAAAAATGGTCAATTTCTAAGAGGTTTAAATCGTTTCCAGAGCTCCGGCAGCCTATCGAAATTGCTGCTGGCCTTCCTGCTATCCGTGCCGCTAGCGAACACGTCTAGCGCCTCCATAAAAGACATTTTCCACTTGGAAACGCAACCCTCGTCCTCTAGCCGAGTGCCCAGAGACAACAAATACTACTCGGGCCGCTACGGCTCGGGCGCCAGTTCGGGCCCCCCGAACCGGGCCATCAAACCGGAGGACTCCCCGGAGGCCCGCGACTCCACCCCCACCCCGGTCGAGAAGCGGTGCGTCCGGTGCGAGTCGGGCGGCTACGACTCCGCCCGCAGCCCCTACGAGTCGCGCTCGCGCTACGACGACCGCCGCTACCGCGACTACGACGACCGCCGAGCGCCCGACCGCTACGACGACCGCTACTCGTCGGACCGCTACGAGCGCCGGCCGAGCTACGACCGCTACAGCGGAGGCGGCGGCGGCTACGACCGCTACGGCGGCGGCGGCGGCGGCTACGAGCGCGACCGCGGCTACGACCGGGACCGCGGCTACGATCGAGACCGCGGCTACGACCGCTACGGTGGAGGGGGCGGGGGCTACGATCGTTACGGCGGTGGGGGAGGAGGGGGCGGCGGCTACGACCGCTACGACCGCGACTACGACCGCGGCTACGGCTACGACAACCGCGGCTACGACTACCGGGAGCGCAACGAGGGCTATAGGCCCTGGGACGAGACTTATAGAGGCTCCTCAGGATTCGACAACAGCGGAAGGGGCTATTATTTCGCGACGGGGAGGCCCGAAAGTAGCGGAGGCGGCGGGGGCTATTGGGGGGGCACCGGGGGGTATGCGAGCAGTTGGAATTACGGGGGCGGCGGAGGAGGAGGAGGCGGAAGGGACGACTACAGGGGGTAAGTTCCTCGTGGTTAATAATTGTAAACGACCTCTCGGCCTGTGTGTAACTGTTTATGCCGCACGAAAATCCACCCCGTAATCCATGAGGTATTTTCAAGAGGAATAAAATTCAAATTTCATGGATGATACGTATACCTATTCGCATTATGGCATAAGAAATTTGTTGTAAATTTTTTTTTCAATTGTTATTGCAATTACAAAGAAATTTTTGGTACTTTGGCGATTAGAAATCGTGGACACAGCTCGTCGGCAGATGGCGCTCATAAAAACTTGATAATAGTCGCTGTATTACCGATTACCGACATCTTGAGGTTATGTAAATGTTTGCTGTCATCCGTATCGTCAATGTTTTGGTGTTCTCAACACGTTCTCAATAAAATTATGCGAATATGGAGAATATTGGAGAAAAATGAGGAAAAAAAAACGCTGATCACACAGTACGGATCAACACCGTAACTGTAACTACGCGTGGTGCCATCTACTGGATAATAGGAAACTCGTATAGAAGCTGACGTCATCAGAAAAAAGATTAAAAATCAAATTCAGCCGCTTAAATTTCACTAAAAAAAAAATAAAAAAACACCTTCCCATAGATGCACCTTCCTAATTATTAAATACCTTAGGGTCGATCTTTAACTTTAACTGACGGTTAAATACCTTGGTTACTATTGTTGCAACAATGAAAATCAACAAATTTAACTGCCGGATAAACTTAACTGGGAGATGAAAAGATCGGCCCTTAGGTCCGGTCTTTTCACCTCTGGTTGAACCTCCGGTTAGCTAACTGGAACTTTGAATGTGACCCTCAAATATTCATTTCAACCAGAATTTCCACAGTCTAAGGTTCCAGTTAGCTAACGGGAGGATAACTAGAGGTGAAAAGACCGGGCCTAGTATCAGATACTTAAGCCTATTTCGAAAAATACATGAAAATTCCTCATTCACGTAATTTATCTCCAATTCGGAACGGCGCAATTTACGAATTCCGCACACCCATAAAAATATTAAGCTCCAGTGAGCAAACATTATTTCCGTCATTATTTAATCCATCATTGTGTCTTCAAGAATATGATGAGAGAATTATCGCATTTTCGCGTTAATTATTTCCTACTGAGCTACCATCAACTGAGGATATTATTTATTACCCGCGAAATAATCGCAAGGTCTGGATTTATTAAACACAACACAGTAGGTAATTACAGGAATTGTGACGATTTTTTTAGTAGGTACGTTATGTGGTTCCAAATTAGCCCTGCGAATTATTTATCAGCTCATAATTAAATTAAACGCGCACTTTTAAAATCGGAGTAACCCCTGTCTCACTCGACTACATACTAAATGAGAGATTAATAATTTGGAATGCATTCGAGTTTTACTATCGTAAATAATTACCTACCTCGGGGCCGCGGATATAAATTGCGAATAAAAGCGGCGATAATAATGCGGGGACAGTTATGTCCGTTGTTGGGGTCACTCCAATCATAAAAATTTCATGTGGTCACTCCGGTTCGTCTTTCCGCTCTGATCGTTTTTCGAAATAACCCAACTAAACGTGAATAATACACCCGCGGTAATTTATTTACGGTCGTGGTATGCAAACGCGGTTTCATTTATTTATTCAAAAATGGAAATACGGGATCGATCGAGTTCGAAAACGTCGTCCCGATCCTGGAAGGGCGATAACGCGACAACCGCAGTCATTGTCCTCGCGATGTCTAGTCAACTAAGCCAAATCTTGAACTTTTGACCCAGATAAGGAAAAGAGGAGTGTATGATTGATTTTCCTCTCTCGGTATGATTTCACAGCAACCGACCCAAAAAATGATCTCTTTCAGGAACGAATCGTGAAAACTATCACGTCGTCGCATATCGCACAAAAGTTGCGTAAAACGTATCCGAATTCAAATGCTAATTCCCATCTCGAAAACACATGGGAAAAAGTGAAATCGGCAATCGTTTTCATACCGCTTTTAGTTGGCAATACCGTAGACGTTTCCGGTAATTTTTAATCATTTTCAAACGTGGACGGAAATCTGTTCACGTACTGATTCACGCCTTATAATGCCACCATAATAAATTACCTCTTTTACCAGTATTTGGCAGTACATACAGTTTTGATTGTTAGTATAAAATAAGTCTGTCGGTCGGAAAATCTTTTCGAAGGCTCGTTTAATATTCTTTTCATTTTTCGTTTGGGAAATCCGATTTGGCTTTCGGGGGGCATAATAATATCGCGGTGGTAAACGTTCCTGCGAGCCCGGGTCGACATGTGAGAGCTTTTATTGCTGATATATTGTTTTCCTTGGAAACTCCCGAATCCATTGGCTTATTTATAATTTACAAGGTCGCATATAACTAGGCGGAATCCAAGTTTCGCGGCTAAAGCTCGTCGAATGTAACGGTTAATGTCGGAGCGAGCTTTATGGAATTACACAAGTTATTCAATTGGATTTCGATCCACCTGAGAAATTTCACACTATCAATCTTCTCTTTGCAGGAAATTAGTTGATAAAGGATCGCATTCGGTCAAATCGAATCAAATCGCGATCCGCGACAGTCGCGCCGCCACCGGTGATGACCACCCCAGGTGAGTTCACCCCCATTTCTTACCCCACTGGTGGCGGCGCGAAAACTAACATTTCCGGGCGATTGAAAATCGACTAGTTTCCACCCCCTACACTATTATGAACGAGAGGCTCCTTCTTTATGTAGAATTTATCTGATTACGCATATATCATATTGAGCACCGAAAGGCAATAAAGAAACGTGAAATATCACCCGGAGCAATGTTGACATTTTTATGGAGAAACACTGTGGATTGCGGAAGTACAATTTAAAGTTTCTCGTCCGACGATGAATTATCAAGAATTATGGCCGATGACAAATCATATCACATCCAGGCTAAAGAGCGCCGGTCGAAACCATCAATTCTCGAAATAAAAACCCATTATCAAGACCCTAGAACGAAACTCGCTCATTAAGAGCGTGAGAACTCGCAGATTTTCGCTCGGAGAGATCTTAAAATAGTGAGTGGCAAGTTATTAAATTCGTATCGGGACCGCGAATAGAAAAGGAAAAAGACGTCGCTATCGTTTGTGTCTGCCACTTTTCACCTGTGAAACTGTAAAATTGATTTGTTTGCGTCCAGGTACGGATCGAGCGGCGGCGCAGGACGGGGCGAATATTACGGGCGCCCCAGGGGGGACCCCTATGACGGATACAGGACCACCAGTTATTTATACGGACGTCCATCCTCGACCACCACAAATAGACCCTCCAATTCCAATAGTGAAGACAGCGGGGTGACGCAGACCGCCCCTACTGAAAACAACAATCCCTCAGGATGATTTTTCTTCATTAATTATAATTATGTTTAAATAAGTGCAATTTTACCTTTTATTACTAATAGTATTGATGATATTTATAATACCTAATAATAAAACTGCCTTCTTTTAATGTTAGTAGATTAATTTTTGTATTTTGGGAGTGCTCGATTATAAATTTTCATCCACATGTCGCTTTTGTATCGTCGAACAATAATGGCCTGAAAGGACACTCAATCTGGAGGATAAATTGGCAATTTCACATATTTATTTCACGACATCAAAATGTTCTCGTGCTACTAGGGTAAGTTTTGACGAAAACTTTTTTATTCTTCGTGCGGGATGGAGGGACGGGCGACAACCCTTGATTGATGTTGCATTTTCGCCATTCTACGAAAAAATCCCGGCCATCCTTCTCCCATAGTTACTTCCCCCGATTCCTGCAGGAGCCGCAACAAAGGATCGCACGCAAATGGACCGGAGGAGGACTCTTTGTCTGGAGGAGAGGTGGCTTAGTGGCCATTACTGATGTACCTAGTTTAAGCGATGTCGCGCATCAATTTGCGTTATCAACCCGTTCATACTTTATTGTTTTCATCCCCGTGACATTTTTGCGAGTGCAAACGTACATATTTAAACGCCCAAAACGGGTCATTAATCTTGCACGCGAGAGCGTGTTTAGGCGAGTCCTCGGAGAGACGTCTTCTGATGCATTATTTACAAAGAAAAACACTCATATTTTACACAAGCAAACATTAACATTATTTAACATCGTCGCGACTATTCATCAACATCAAATCGCTACCGCTCGACTGGCGATGGCTGAAGACTGAAGGCCGAACAGAGTTTACCCCTTGAATCAACATGGCGAATTCCCTTACTCAATATTTAGTTTAATTTAGTTTAGTTGAGTTCTAGTACAGTTTGTACCTTTGAGACTCGGTCCATACCGAAAGATAAAATGTTGAAAATAATACGTGAATATGTTACACGAAAGCGAAACAAGGAATCGGTTTTGAAATCGCCCGTAAACGTCTCGAGGGTAACATCTTTTTTTTCTATTTCCCATTTGTATTTGCAAGGGTGGGTGCGAGTAAATTTGAAAGGAACGGTTTCTCTCTTATCTTTTTTGCCTGCTCCACATACGAATCTACGGTACACGTGTACCAAATATTGCTCGCCCTCTTTTCTTAACGCCAGCAAAGAATTTTTCTACCGATTTAAAAATGCAACATAACATAACATAACGAACGTATCAGTGAGACGTCAAAACCAGACTACACTTTTCTCCTACAAGACGTCGAAAGGGCGAACGTATTTTCTTTCAGGTGGAAAATCCGTGATGCTAAACACGAATATAGTCGAGCAGGAAGGGGGTATTAAATCAATTTGACGAAAAGTTTAATGACATGGGTCTGCACCGGCGATTAGGTAACGTCACCAGGCGATCGAGTTTAAAAGCACACAGAAACTAAACTATTAATAGAATTTCAGTTTAGCACATTCAGGTTTCAGTCGAGGATTAGTAAAGTGTAGACAGTGAGTGGAATACATTAAACCGAATAACTTCCGGGTAATAATTCCGGAATCGAACTCGGCTCAAAGTTCAATTAGATGAGGTCGCGTACACACAGGTAAACCTCGACACCGGAGGATTTATCGGTATACTGGTGCAGCGACAAATTTCAAATATTTACTCGAGACGTTTCGCAGCGAAATGCCTCTTTCTTTGAGGTCTTTCACGTCTTTCCCAAACGGCTATCGAACAGGTACATTTCGCCGTCTTCCACTCTTTCAGCTTTCAATTTATTGCAAATTTCGAGAAAGGGTATACATGCAGACAAAGAGACAAGGGTCTGCTCTTCCAGATTCACCCTCGCACTGTTTATTCTGTCTGTTTGTGTAAAGACTGCCAGTTGCGACGCAAGTTAATTAATATTTGGTTCCAGCCAGAACCTCCGACTTTATTAAATGAGGTAAAATGCGATGAATCACGACGATTCCGCATTTGCATAAGTAACCGCCATAAGTACGAAAAGTAAGCCGAGTTGGAAAAAAGCCCGACTTTGACAAATGGAGTGAAATAATAACCGAACGGGGGGCGAGAGACTTGATATAATAAAGCGGCGAGGCTCCCCCGATCTCATAACTATGGGAAGAATTTTTCATCCGGTTTTAGCGTTCGTCCGGGCGGAATAGTTGGCGAGGTATCTGCAGTGTTCTCGCGATGCGGGCGATATAAAGTGCGTGGTAGTTCGTATTCAGAGCGGGAACTCCGTCGATATTGGTCCGACATCAGCTAAATGGAGTCTAATGGCGCAACGGACAGGATTACACGATGATATTACACGGGGCCGTGTGCTCCGCATAGCTGATGACGGGCCCATATCTCAGTGACCACGCGAAACGCGGCCCCCTTTCGGGGACCGCATCTAAATCCGGGCCGGATAACTGCACCCGGCGAAATCATTTGCCTAATTGCCCCGTAAATCTCCCGGAATTCTTACGAAAGTGGAGATTTGTTTTCCCGTCCGGATTTTTCGGGGATCGAACTGACCGTTCGGGGACTAATTCCGGCCGGTTTCATTAGGTGGCACATGCGAGATGAGCTTTTTCCCGCCCGGAGTTTCGGTGGAGACGAATGGGATTTTAAGCTTTCCGGGCGAGTTTCCGGGTCGGTTTGCGATGTTTGCCATAAATTACTCAAACGTCTCCGTGCATATGATGGAGATTTGGAACGTAACGCATCCCAGGAATACCGAATCGGCCGGTCGTGATATCCGGGGAGTGCGTCGAAAACTCACCTAGATATATGGAAAAGCCGGAAAGCTCGAGCTCCGGAGTTTATTTCGAATAGTGCGCGCCGCCTAATTCATGCGAGAAAAGTTGTAAAACTTAAATTGCCAGGCGGGTGAAATTGAAATTTATGCTGCGACAGCGTTTGCTCAAGTTTCTGACATACAAGGCACAACCGAACCCGACTCAACAAGATCACTTTAAACTTATTTCATCGGGTGTACGTACATACCTAGACATGGTGACAATTTAAACCGTCTCCTTTGGACTTTGGGTAGTTAAAACATTTTATTAGAGCGATTCTCGATGGAACGGAATTGAGGGTGACGTCGTAATTGCGACTTTCAGTTGCCTAGTCGAAAAAAGGGGTCGTAAAAGTGCGCGCATAATTGAGATTGCGACCGGTAGCCGGGCAAAGTGCGCTGTTTATTCCGTTTTGGTAATTATTGGGTATTCCGTGGATTCCGCTCTCTCGTGAAATTCTTATCATTGTTTAGAAGTAATTACCGTTATCTGCACGAAGGCACGCGGAATACTAAACGCAACGACGTAACTACTGTTGTTGTATGAAGGGACTAAAAGCTTCGGGAGGATGTCGAAAGACGAAAGCTCGCGCTTATTAACGGATCGGACAGGAGAAGATGAAAAATCGGATCAATCGAGCGATTATCATTTCCACGGATCGTAATAAATCCCGGGTAAAGCTCGGCAGCTTCATAACTAGTTTCGACACAAAGTTTTGAGTAATAAATGCAAACGGCATCTGTGCTAATTACAATTTTTTATCAAACGACCTAAAATTTATTGCCCTTTTTATTTAATTTCTTAATGAATTTTTCGAGACTGTATTTCCATTACGGCCAAGGTCTAATTTACGAACGCCCTCCTTTATGGAGGTACCTTCCTGCAATTAAAAAGTTATCGGAAAGAAAGTAACCATCAAGTAAAGTCGTAGAGAGGAATTTGACGATGCCTAAATTAAATGTGGACGTAATTTGAAAAGTTTAAAAAGAAACCGAAAATGTTATTACTTTTTTTACGATATTAAATTGCATTTCGGGTATAATTTCTATTTATCGCCGGATGATTAAATTTCTGTTAGTCTAACAAACTGAAAGCACAAAAGTGGAAACTTTCGGCTGAGAAACTTTTCGCCGAGGCGAAGCACAACGAATATAAACTATCGGGGAGAATTTTTCGCCGCCATCCATCCAATTTTGCCGCTTCTGAATACTAATTCACTTTGATAAACTCCGTTATAAGGCCAACTGAAGACGCTTTACTCGCTTATAGCCGGCGTTTCGGGGGCACCGTGTTATTCGGCATAAGCAAAATTAAAGTTAATGAAATCACATACTTAACGATTCCTCGGCGACGCCCGATGGAAAACGCTCCCTCCTCAGCCACGTCGAGGGGCCTAACTACTAACGAAGTATTTTAGGCGAAATTTGTAGGATTGTAATTAAAGTTCTGTCCGATCCAGAACAATCCCTCTCATTAAACAGCACGAGGAGCCGGTAACAACTTAATTACTTTCTCAATGGAGACGGCATCGCCACTTTTCTTTCGAGGATGCCGGAATTAACTCGCGGTCGCCCTCTTTCGCCCCTGTTTTCCCCAAGAGGAAAAACCCTCAAAAACGGAGCTGGTATTCGACGGGGGATCAAATCGATCGTGAGATTCGATTAGATATCGGTTTCGTGATTATTGTTTATGTTAAAATTTCGCCCGTTCCGATTTCCGCTCCTTGTTAGTTGCTCGGCCGAGTCCGGGGGTGGTTGGGAACGGTAAATCAACGAGTGGAAATCGAAGTTGGCTTATCGACGGCAAAGTTGGTCCGATAAGTAGCTCGATAATCGGTTTATTGAAGCGGATACTGAACCGAACAATCTGAATGGGAGATTCTCCCTAAGCGGTCCGTTTATGACGGCGTGTGGATCCCCGGAGCCGAAACCAAGACCAGAACCAGACAACAAAGGTCCTCCAGATGCAAAACGTAACCCGCCATACTCGTTATCCTGAAAAGACGAGACTCTCATAAGGGTTGGGGTTTTATCATAATTGCAAAAAATCGAAAGGCGACATCGTAAAAACGCACCTATAACTCGTGTTATACTTAAGTAAGTGCCCGGAACGGAGTACCACTTTCAGGGAGATAATTTATCGACGCTGGTGCTTTTGTCTTGAAACTGTAATCACCTCTCTCGACCTTTCGCCGCGATTTGCATGACAATGTATCATTTGGCGGGATTTTACGCTGTTTACGGTCCGGTTTTTGGTTGGTTGCCGCTGAACGAAACAAAGGTCCTTCCGTGACTTTACGTTTTATTGATTAATTCCGGGCGAAAACGGCGCGTCAAGGGGCCGGATGATATCCGGTGCCATCGCAATATCGCACCAGATATCGTCATTAGTTGATATTTATTTTATTGGGAATGTCGCGGAATCCGATAATCGCTCAAGAGGACGGGCCGTAATCCGTTTTATGATGTCTCCTTTTTAAGGATTTCGTTTATTGGCGACTTTTACAAGTGTTTGGGGGCGATTCCTCTCGCCTTTCAATTCTCGCCGAAAAAAGGACGATTTATTACGTACTATACGAGCCACTCTGGTATAAAATCACCCCGGATCGGAAAAAGGGACGTCATTGTCACTGATACAAACCGCGGATTGTTTGTACTAACATTTATTACAGATTTCAGTGCCTAACCTGAAGGTATCAACGTGTGTGGTGGCGAATAAACATAATCAATCACAAACCTTCCACTCTCGTTATACGTGTATGGCGTACAATCTGATCTAGGGCCGTGTATATTACCTAGCTGTATAGTTGTTGAATGATGAATAATTATTGCTGAAATAATTAATAATGCGATAGAGGGTCGGGACGTGGTAAAGGGTGGGAGTGCGCAACCCCCAGCTTTTACAAGCTTTGGCTCCGAAATGACGATAGTAAATTAATTTAGATGTTTGTCACAAACAGGCGTTTATATTATCATACACAACGGCCGCAGCAAAACTTTTCTCGGAGAGGGCGAATTTATTTATTCGTCGTCGATTAATTAAAATTCGCGGTCAACTTTCAGACTTATCATTAATTGGTGTCTAACATTCAAACGACCTTTGGATTGTTCCGTTTTAAAGGGACGAAAGTTTCCTCAGGAAGACAAGGGGTTGGCTGAAATTGAGACTCGCTAAATGGGATAATCAATACTCCTGGGATTGGGGAGGTTCGTTCGTTTCGGTTTGTCGGAATTGAAAAAGTCGCGTAGGTATGTAAATTGGCCCAGCGACGAACTAAAAATACGAAACTTGATTAGCTAGCTCTCCCGTGCAGGCACGCAATTACCGAAATCATAAACATGACAATTGGAAAAATCCGTTTCGATTATTGTTATAGGTAATTTAGGATGAGACGTTTAAATCGGTACATTATTTAAACGCCGCGAGAACTTTCGTGCTCCCCCATTTCTCGTTCCAACTTTCCGAAAGGTATAAGGCAATAGGAGATAGGAGCGAAAGTGTAATTTGAATGAATCTCCCCGCTTTCCCTCTCTATAATGTTTTATCCCTTCCTCGAACTATTAAACGTGAGAAGGGCGTTTCGAATAAGAGGAGTATACATATATCCGAGCAAAATTACCAAGAGGGAAATCCATTCGAAAATCCGCAATAAAAACCCAGGCTCACCTTAAAAGCTTCGAGTTTTCGCACCACCCTCTCGATCCTTTCGTTGCACTTAAATTGCGACTCTATAGTTGAATCTCGCCATATCAGGTACTTAAACGTGGTACTTTATGTAACAGTAGTAGTAGTCGTAGTCGAGGTTCAATTTCCAAAGAACTTCATAAAAGATTTAACCAGCGCTTCTCCTTTGAAACTTTTATTCGCCGGGACACGGCTTTCGGTCCCATTTTTCAGTTTCGCAGCCTCGTGGGATATTTTTTATCTCTGAAAAATGTGGACTCAGTTCGAATAATTCGAGTACACACAAAATGCGAGAGATGAATGAGTGAACTGGAAATAAGAAATAAGGCAGCGATTGGAAAAATTGTAAGAACATCCAGGAACGGAGACTAATAAGACAAAGCTGCCGTTCCCGGGATCAATTTCCTCGGTTCATGAACGCGGTATTGACTCGATAACAATGTTTTTCCGAATCGTGTGCGCCGAAATTGGTGCATGTTTTGATTAGCTCCATTTGGGAATCGAACTAACAAACAGCACGGGAATTTCGCAAACACGACACTCGATACGCATGCAGAAAAATGTTTACCCTTTCGAACTGGTGCCGTTTCGCCGGAAATCACAGTATAATCAGAAATCCGAAATTCGCGCAGGATCCAAGACCGCGTAACCGTAGGCCACATTCGCGGTTTATGATTACATGTCCTCCCCAGTCTCTGGAGACGGTGCGGCAAGTGTATAATGGAGTTTTGATTTACAATATAGCACGCGCATCATGGGGTTATGCAATGTTGAACGATTTCGCGCATTTCCCACGGGCGGTCCACCTGAGGACGGCCGCCTAAATAATTTTCGACGTGGCGGAGATTACTGGAAACTGCCGGAATACGGAACGCGATGTGCATCCGCACGAACGGTGCAGACGCATTAGAGGGATCAGCCAAATGAACCGAACTTTGCGGCGCAAACGAGTCGCCTGTCAAAAGTGATAGATAAGCCCCGAGGCCCTTCCGGAAATATGACTGGAAAACCCAAACACTTCCAAGATTCCGCGACCGTGGGATTTTCGCATGTAATATGTATAGGTACACCGAGGGAAATAATTTAAGGGACACCTCAAGTATGTGCGCCGAATGTAGGCAACCAAATATACATGAAATTTTAGTGCAGTGGAAAAAATGTGTTATTTTATTAAGAATACTATATTTTTGAGTGTCTCAAGAACTAATATTGCTAATTTGTCTGATGTTAGAGTAACAAATACACTTGCGTGCAAAAAAATCGGCCCACCTAAATTTTTAGTGAAATTCAGAGTGGCGTAATTTCTGAACGAAAAGAGTAATTCCAAAAAACTTGGCATCCCTGAATAGCTACATTCTTGGGCTATCACCCGCCAGACGCTGTGTTTTATACAGGTTCTCTGAGTACGTTTTACAGGGTGTCACGTAAAGTTCTGCAAAAATGTTAAATTTTGGATGACCCCACGGTCTAGGAAAATGATGTAATTTTTTCTTTAAATGGTCCTGGGATATTGTTACACTCATATCTTGAAACAGCACTGGAGAAACCGACCCATTTTGTCCAACTACAGGGTGGCCAGAGAAAAACAATTTTTCGTGCCACCGTCATCTGAAAACGACTAACTGATGTATAGGTACCTTTTGATCATTTTCTTGAGAAAACAAGTCCAAAAGTGAATTAAATAAATCAAATATTCAATATTTAATTAAAAAAAGGCATTTTCAATACTACCCCTTGCTCTCAAAACTTCTCGAATTCTCCTTGAAATGCATTTTTTCAAATTAAATATTGAATTTTTGATTTATTTCTTTCAATTCAGGCATCGTTTTCTTAAGAAAATGATCAAAAACTACCTATGCATCAGTTAGTCGTTTTCAGATGACGGTGACACAAAAAATTGTTTTTCTCTGACCACCCTGTAGTTGAACAAAATGAGTCGGTTTTTCCAGTGTTGTTCCAAGATATGAGTGTAACAATATCCCAGGATCATTTAAAGAAAAAATTACATCATTTTCCTAGACCGTGGGGTCATCCAAAGCTTAGCATTTTTGCAGAACTTTACGTGACACCCTGTAAAACGTACTCAGGGAACCTGTATAAAACACAGCGTCTGGCGGGTGATAGCCCAAGAATGTAGCTATTCAGAGATGCCAAGTTTTTTGGAATTACTCTTTTCGTTCAGAAGTTACCCCACTTTGAATTTCACTAAAAATTTAGGTGGGCCGATTTTTTTGCTCGCAAGTGTAGTATCTAGTTATTCATATTGTCTTCTTGACCATTATTAGAGTCCATGCAATCACCCACTAGCAGTTTCATGATCTGAAATGATTTTTCTTCGCTTTCCAAAAGACGAGAATAATGTTTTTGGATAGTGCCACTTATGCAACACTAAAATCACGTACAAATCTGTCGACCATAAGTTAGACCACGAATGATATTCGGAAGAAATTTTTTTCGTAAAATTGTCGAAAAATTGTCGCTTGGAGCTTGGAGCACGTGTGAAATTGTCGATATTATTATTTTTTATTGGCCACAAAAATCGCGATCCGGCGTTCTGATACTTCTGATTCGTCGTTTTGTCACATTTGACAGATGGAAAAAAATCTGAGCTTTTCCCACATGACTCACCTCTCGAAACCGTGATAGTCACATGGCGCGTGTGTCATAATTATTGAGATTGTATGGTGGTATCATCAGAAATCGGAATTATGGGGGTCACGTTCGACTAATCGACCCATACGGGCGCCACGTTTCCATCGTGTGGGTCATCAGTCCGAATTCGGTCGATTTTCGTTCGAGATGATCAGATGACGGTTAAGGCCGAAAATTTAAAGCTCCGCGTCCTTTTGAGTCCCGAAGTGCAGCTGTCTCTCCGTTCCGCGTCGCCTAATATCAAAGACGCATTATACGAGAATAAATCGGAGCCTTTCTTATTCTTAACCGATTGTGCCCGGTCTAGTTTGAATCTTGCTTGCGCAGCTGCCGGCGATTTAACGTTTCAAGGATGGGAAAGGGACCCGTGCCCTTTATTTCCCTTCTCGACTAATAACCGTACCTACGGCCGGAGAGTTTGTCACGATTCGCCCGAGACGCACCCGGGATTATCCGGAAATTCATCAACATCGCCCGGATAAAGGAGAAAGGGTGGAAGAAAAATGTCTCGCGAATTCGGCCGATGGGGCGGAAAAGTGACACGTCGAAGAGTGTCACCCCTTCATCTCATCGAATTTGCACGGTCTTAATTATGTATTTGCTCGATCAAAATCGTGATTTTTTTTTAAGGGTGGGAAAATGGAACGAGAATAAGTAAAACGTAACTCAAGGTGTTTGTTGGACGCCAATGTCGTGGGAAAGTGAGGGGACCTGAGCACCCTCAGGTGCGACCGGATTTCTATAAGGGACCCCACTGTGAGAATTTCACCGTAAACACCCCATCCACTCCCCTATTGATATTTAAATATCTTATACCTACGACCGAGAGAGAGCGAAAGTCAGAAATTGCGTCTTTTAGGTGGGTAGTTCCAGGGAATTTGCCTGAATAAAATTTATAATATTAATCCTTTCCCACCTCCGTCCTAATAATGAGAAGTAATAACATTTGTTATGATTTCAGCGCGAATAAGCAAACAGATAAATCCACCACCCGCGTCGCGACGCCTCCACCCCGTTAAAAAAAAAACCGTAATCTCGTTTAATTATTGTCTCCCTTAATAAAACTTAGCGGCGTTCCCTTTCTGTTGGTCGGTCGGTGTTTGGGCCGTAATTTTTTATTATTGTCGCGAGCCCTTCCACTGTCGTTACGCCTTCAATTACGGCGCTTTAATTAAAAAGATAACTTTTCCTTCAAGCGTTTTATTCCCGTACAGATATGCGCACGGATTTTAATTTTTCCTATAACGACCGTCCCGGTCTTCTTCCCTTTTCCACGTCTTCATATCCCGCGCATTATTATTGTAATCAGTGGATAATAAAGGGAGAATGCGCTCGATTTCTTCGGGGGTTTCGGTGCGAGGGAATGTCGCGCGGACAACGGTCCCACAAAGGTGTCTCTTGTGAAGACGAAAAAAGACCTGGGGTGCGTATTTAGAACCGGCGAGGGGTCGCATTCTCACATTGTGCCCGCATTACACAATCGTGCTGCCAAACTAGTCCCCGATTATTATTACGAGGGGACCTTTTAAAAGTGGGGGCTTTCAAACTATAAAAGCTCGACGATTTTTCCAAAAACCATCATTCAACCACTCGCTACCCGTAGTTGCTGGTAGCGGCAGTTCCGGGCAGAGCCCTCCGGGGCCTCCGGGCACTCTGTTGTTAATTGTTGTTCGTTATCGTTGTTGAAGTAATTTGTTGATGTTGTGTTTCCAAGTTGTTACCGTTGAAAATCTGAATCCTACACATCGATCGACTGCACGATTTTCATTAAAAGGTGAGCGATTATTTTTTTGGATTTTCTGTTTTTGGTGATAATGAGGGGTCGCGTGAAATCCGGGGTCGTTTGCATGTTGGGTGAGATTTGTACGGGGCTTTGTCCGGCGCAAGAGTGGGGATCAAGGGGACTTTGCGAGAGACGTCCTGCAGTCCGGATAAAAGGATTTTCGCCGTTCGGGGAGAAATGCGCGCAATTTTCGCCCCATAACTTTAAATAATATCAGTTTCTTGGTTCGTTCCAGATTTCCGCCAAGCCGACCCGTGAACGGCTTGACTTTTGACTGATGATTGCCGAATTGCGAGAGAGGGCAAGTCGTGCGCTTTCCGAACTTCCAACTCGCGCTCATAGAGGAAGAGGAGTTTGCCGGCATATCCAAGTATGCAACTAATTTGACTACTACAAGAGAGGCGTCAGCTGTTTTGTTTTGTTGCTCATCCTCACATATATTTTATGAACTGTTGAAAACCATGTTGTTATCTTCCTCCCAACATTACAAACATCTCTTGTACGTACTGTGCTTACGTACGAGCCGCGAAAAGGACGAAGGAGAGCACGTAAGACTATCGCGATTCCTCCCTTTGTCTCCCTGTTAAGTTTTTGTTACGTTTACTGCAAATTCTCGAATATGTCGTTGATTTTTATTCTTTAACCACAGTTGAATAATATTTTGTTAAGTTTCCACCATGTTTTGAAACGATAATCCCGCAGCTTTATGTTATGAACCGGTTTTGTTTCCCCTGATTATTATTGTTATTACTTGTTATTGTTACAGTTTTTATTTTGATTTTCATTTTTGATTTGACTATTGGTTTTTCATTTTTTCATTTTTTTTTTGTTCAGTTTTCGTTTTGTTTTTTTATTTTCCACGTTTTTCACCAAAAGAACCCAACGTAAAAAAATACTAAAAAAAATCGCAACCAGTGACCACACTACAATCTCAAAATCTAAAAAAAAGAAACGACATTTAATTAATACGAACTAGACTTAAAAAATAAGATTGAATTTGATTATTCTAGCTGCTAGGTAAAATTAGTTGTGTGTTTGTAGGCTTAAACTTTAGTTCAACTGCCAAGTTATTATAGGGTAATAATTTAATTTTAGGGATGATAACATCCGGTGTGAAAGTTACGTAATATGTGTAGGATATACAGTCGCATTAAGAGTTAGGCTAGAAGTTTCTCTCGGGCATTTCTCATCTTGTCTTTTCATTCGTGTTCAGGTAGATATATTACCTACCGTATTTTGGTTATTCGAGACGAAATTGAAATTAGTAATAAGATTTTTGGTTTCCGCGTGTGCCTTAAAAAATTAGTTTTCGCATTTGAAATTACGCTTCGATTTTTTTAACTTATTTTTAGTTTCGTCAATCAAGTCAACCAAAAACCTAAATCCAATCCATCGCCTTCCAAAGTGACCTACCGAAAGTCTTCTAAGACTGATTTCAAAAATCACTCGAGAATATTTTCGTTACTCACCGGGAATTTTCGATGGTTTGGACTTATGATATCGGTTGATTTTGCTTTAGTTTTCCTCGTTAAGTTTTATTTTGTCTGATTGTAAAAATAGGGGACCTCATACACTTGATCTAAGTACAACACACCCACAATTAATATCGAGAAATAGTTTTCTATAATCGGATCGCTTCTTTCCTCTACGCAGTTTCCACTCTACATCTCACCAAATTTTTATTTTATTTTTTGTTGTTTTTTGTTGATTTTTTGTTTATTATTTCTTTATAATTTTGTAAATAATGTAAATAATTTGCGTGTGTAAAATAATTAATAACTAATAAAAGTCTAAAAAAAAGTTTATTGTTTATTTCAATCTAATAAGTAGTAGATGCACACCTCCAATAGTAATAGCCATCACCATCAATATATGGTGGTAATGAAATATAGACGTGAAAATTTATTACACGATAGCGTGACTGTCACCACTTTTCACCCAATAATAAATGCGAAAGCTCGCCTCTGATCGAAATCATGGCTGGAGGTCGAAGATGGAAGCGAATTAGGCAAGCAGAAGGGGCAATTAGCCCGTTTTATGGTTATTGGACATGAAAGTCAAATCTTTCACATCATGAAATCCCTGATGCTTTTCAGCAAAAAACCTCAAACGAAAAATAATCCCACCGGGAACTAAACTAGCAAGCGTAATGGAAATACGCGAAAAAATTTGCTCCAACACAAAAAAGTACCAAAAAACCAACTGCATTTTATCTACTTTATGCATAAACTTAAACCTTAGCGGTCGAAAGCTCGAGCTTTAAATCTCTACTCACAATATCACTGGCGACATCT
Source organism: Salpingus planirostris (assembly GCA_949788335.1). NCBI lineage: Eukaryota > Metazoa > Arthropoda > Insecta > Coleoptera > Salpingidae > Salpingus > Salpingus planirostris. The sequence continues at coordinate 14,020,394 of OX460917.1, forward strand.
ACATGAACCAATGTACACTACAAAAAGAAATCTTCTCGGGAGTTGAATTCGTTCAGGAAATCCCCCATTAGATACGGATTAGAGCATTTTAATAACCTTTAGAATTTAGGTTTAACGCGGAGTGATTTTACCAAAATGTCACTGAAAATACCGTCGCCCTGAAATAACCCCCTGAAAAAGAGAGTGAGGGACGCTCTGAAGTCTGGTGAAAAGAGAAGGAGTGCAAACACAAGCATGTGGCTACCAGCAGGAAAAGACCGTATTGATTGCAGTGTAGCGCATGAATTTACGCGGAATGGCGCCCCGCTTTCGCTATTTTAGCACGAATTTATTTTCTTTCTTTTTGTTGTCCTTCCGAACGTAATACGTCGCAGCCCTCTCATTATTTGCTTAAATCTGATCGAAGAAATTATATTTTTTATCAAAGTGATATGTCATTAACGTTTTCGAAGACACACCAGTGAGCTTTTATAGTCTTGTGATTTACTTCAACAACGTTATTTTGATTTGACAAATGAGCCCAACGCTCGGATGCTCTCATGATTAAGTGATCAAAGGTAAGTTCAAAATTATTAGATTTTCATGGGTAATTAATTTTTCCATAAATTTGTCGATTTAGTTAGAATTATACTTGGTGACGGAGCTTTTTTTGCCGAAATAAGCTCTTGTAGATACTTGAAAAAGTTCCTAAAATCGCGCAAATCTCTCCTTGCTTTTTATTATCGCAATAAATATAAAACTGAGGGAATTTTTGCTTATCAGCTAGGCTAGTATAATAAAACGAAAGTGGACCACATGTCCTATATTTTCAAAAAGTAATCCACTCTTGCGGTTATTATTAGAAATTATTATGAAGAAGAGTATGAAATCCTTGAGTTTCGACCAAATCCACCAAATCACTCATCGATTCTTGTATACATTTTTCTAAAAATAATCACTCGCTGTATGATAGAGGATTATTTCCTGATTTCATTTTGAATCTCGCTTTTATCAAGGTATGTGCACAAGTATGATGGAGGTATGTTGAGTGGTTCGCTTTATCCAGCTTCGTCGCTTTTTCCAAATGATGAGAGCCGCAATTTTTCAAAACCATTCCTTCCGCAAGCTACCTTCTCTTTTTTCGAGATTATGCCTCTTCAGGATTCTATTTGCCCACTCCGCTCATTAATCTTCTCTCTATATGGCGCATATTTTATAAATGGGTACCCTCCTCGTCGGTAAATCGAGACACTTTACCTGAAAATTTCGATAGAAATGTAGGATAAATCTAAACTACAGATGATGAAAATAGACAAACTAGAAACTAGAAATTAAACCAGTTAATAATACTTGTGAGAAAGTGTCTAAAATTTACCAGTTTTTTTTACTATAAATTACAGAATTATGAGGCAATTAGTAAATTTAGTTCAAAAAATTAAGTAATTTCCTAGAATGTTATTAGAAAATATGAGAAATAGGTCACGTGTAATGATGACTTGATGCATTAACTATTATTATAGGAAAATTATAGGATTTAAATGAATTGTACAACTTTGCGAGAAAAGTGGGTCTTCCCCATCGAAAGTATACCAGACACGTCTTGGCCATTTAGTTTTCAGGTTGTTACAGTTGAAAGAAACTTTCAGGAGGGTGCCAGAAACATCCAAACAAGATCTGGCAAAAGATTAGCAAAGATAAATTTCCTTTCACTCTCGGGGATTAACTGATGAATAGAATTGATCAAAACACGAAAACAATATAATTATCATGTTTTCAGTTTCAGTCAACATGGGTAGAAGGGGTGCTCATCTTTATTTAAATCTACACGAATTTTAATATTAGTACTTGCTAACGTGTCCTTTACCACAAGTATTTTTAAATTCTTGGCAAAGTTGCGGGATTTTTTTCCACAAACTCCAGCCAAAACCGAAACCTAATCGACTGCAATAAGTGAAATTGTAATTACTCTTCAGTTGATGGTCTGGTACTCGAATAGTTGGAAAAATAAACAAATTTGTAATAGGCAAGAATAATTAGCGATGATGTAATCTCGTTAGAGTAAAAATGTCGTTTTATTTCATAACATTGAGTGGATACACGGGTGAGGTATGGGTACTCATTCATGGTTTTATAGAGTCGAGCCTAATTTTATGCACACCTTGAACTACCTCGTCTAGTTTTATTGGCATATTTGGCAAACACTTTACCTAAATTTGTCTCGATAACAACCGAAAGAAAACGAAACGTGACGTCGAATTAATCAAATATTCGTCCACCACAACCAGACTATCGAAAATCGCATGCAAAATGCCAATCGCATTATCCCGATGCGGTTTTGCCCTCACCATACAGAAAATTGAAAAAATCCAAAATAACGTGCCGCGCAAGTCGATCGCGTGCCACTATTATGCTACACCAGTTCCGACAGTGACCACCAACGGACGCGTAGGAGTGCAATCATGAATTAAAATCCGCGAAAAATTATCGGCAAATTTGTCCCAAAACACCCGAGAAAAGTGCCCACGAAAAATCGTGAAATAAAGTGACCCCCAATTGTCGATAACCCGATCTAGACGAAGCACTTCATTATTATTATAGGTGTAGTGCAAACTATTTCATCTCTAGGTATGTTGAGAATAGTCACGATAATAGTGTAGTATTAGCAATTTAAATGTGTGATAATCGCGCTTACTCTCGATAAAGTGACCTTTATTCTAAACGACCGTAGAATAAGTTAGGTCGTTGAAATCTCCGGAATACTCGAATTAAAACCGTGTGCGGTTCGGGAATAATAAAAAAAGCTTTTTCCTCATCAAAACCAGAAGGGAAACGTTTCAATCCCGAGGGAGGTTTTTCCATTTCAAAACATCCGTTTTTCATATGCGAGTCCAGGTATAATATTTTCGGCTAAGTATTGGCGCGGCATCTGCTCCTGCAATATGTCACCCCGCAATTGATATACGCGCCCATATTACGATTCCCGGAAGAAAGACACCCCTCGAGGGGGTTAATACCTGTATACGGCCGCCGATAAATTACCGAGATTCCGAACTTAATTTCGCGAAAGTCGGTCGCAGGTGTCGCCCGATAATCCGCTCCTTCGGGAACTGTTGCAGTTGAGGTCCTCCAGGTCCGGACCGGCAGAGATGGGGGCGCCCTCGGCCGGTTATTTTGATCGATGACTGCGGCCGGTTGTTGTGGCGGCGGCCCGGCCCTGTACCGGCGTGGATATCGGGCTGGCACCGGCCCAATTGGCCCGGCGTCCACCGACGAGCCATGACAACTCGCGAGGTGGTCCTGGACGGCGGTTCTCCTTGGGGATTCAGGCTGCACGGCGGCGCCGACGTCCAACAGCCGCTCAGGATATCCAGGGTGAGTGCCGCTTTTGCCCCCTTTTCCAGGACCGGATCCGAAATCCTGGTCCCGATCCTGGAGGCGAATAGAATCTAATGCGCGCTTTATTTTCGGTCTGTTTACTCACACATGGCACAATAATCGATGCCAGGATTGTTTATATCCCGTGCATTTTACGGTTTACAGCGCGTACAACTAAAACATTTTAGAATTTCAATCGAAATCTATTAGGAATCATGCGAGTGCACGTTTTACAGACGGCTTTTACAGCTGATTGCAGCTAATTGAATAGTTTCGGTCATTTATCCATTTAAGTCTGGCTTAAAAAGGATGTGCGAACTGGGACCACAAACGCGGACCTGCTAATTCGCTCGAGGACTCACCAAATCCATTGTCATTACCTAAGTCTCGCTAGTATTGGGTTCTTTTCACCTCTAGTCAACTTTATCTGACGGTTAAATGCCCCAATTGAAATTTCAACTTTATGAATGATAAATATTCGCATATGGGGTAAAATGAGTTCTGCGACAGAATTTTGTTGATTAAAATTGTTTTCAACTACAATTACAAATCGTGGACACAGCTCGTCTGCAGATGGCGCTCATCAAAATTTAATAATTGTCGCTGTATTACCGATTACCGACATTTTGAGGTTGTCTAAGTGTCTGTTGTCATCCGTGTCGGTAATTTTTTCGCGTTCTCAATAAAATTATGCGATTATGTCTCTAAAAAAGTGGAAAAACCGCATGATCACACAGCACGGATCAACACCGTAACTGTAACTACGCGTGGCGCCATCTACTGGATAATAGAAAACTCGTATTAGCTGACGTCAGCAGGAAAAAGTTCAAAAATTAATTTCAGCCTTTTAAACTTTACTTTAAATAAAATAATAAAATGACTTCTTAATTATTGAATAACCATAATATCAGATGAGCTGTTTCGAAAAATACATGAAAATTCCCCATTGGTACAACAATGAAAATCAACAAAAACTGATGAAAAGATCGGGCCTTAGTGTATTTCCACCCACAGGTGCTGATCGAAAGTCAATAACCGCAGATATAAACAGGACGATGGAATTTTCACAAGTAAACACCAATTTCTGTAGGTGAAAATATTATAATCGGCGATAAACCAATTAAAATCTGTCATAATAAGTCAAGTTTATGTACTGTTGTAATGAATTTAGTAAGTGGCTCATGTTTTGTTGCCGGTTTAATTTTAGAATAATCCCAACTAGTCAAGCGATCAATTAATTGATCGGTTACATAATTCCGAGTTGTATCTACTGGGATGGCAATGATTACATTATTACAATGCTAACTTACACAATGGCGAATTATTACTAAAGGCAATTTAGGTGACCTTATATGAAATTGCCCGCAATCAAGGTGAAAAATGTACTTGAGTAGAAATTTTTCGTGCATAGGTAAAGTTTGCCGATTTTAATTGCGATTAATGTAAACATCGGTCGTAAACTTTTGCGCTGGCTCGTCTCGCTATAACATCATAAAAATTACCACTACGGTAAATATTTGATCCCTCCCAATAACTTTTCTAACCGAAATTGGCTAGAGTTGATTAAAAAAATCCGCGAACGAAGTTTTGTCGCCTCTCTGCTCCCTTCGGTGGCAATTTACTTCCCGAAACTTTCCGCGGGGTTGAATTTGTATTCTTTAGAATTTCTGGAAGGGTTCGATTCGGTAACTCGGTGTGATGCAGTGCGATCAATTTATCACCACCCCTTATGCTCGATAATAGCCGAGAGAGACCTCTCAATCTGGGCCACAAAACCGCGGAAGTGCTTCATTAGCGGGCCACTTGTCTCTCCTCTCCGAGTTTAGAAACTGGAAATTAGTGAATGGCATTATAAAACTAATCACGAGAAGGCGACACATAAATATTAGTCGAAACCAGAGTTAATTAGCAACAATTTGATGAGAAATTTATATCGCGATTTGAAAAAATAGAAAGGGGTCGCGCTTTTTTTAGGCTAAGGTAAAAGTTCCTAGGCGCATGTTCTAGCAATTAATCACGGGCTGAAAAGGTGCCAAACGAACTCGTCTCTGAAGTTCAGTCTTGCCAGAACTATGCGCCATTCATCCGAAAACAATGAACGAACTCCCTTCATTTGCAAGTATAAGTGCGCCACCCATTTTCGGTTCTTCTGCCCTCAACTTCCACAATTACCCCGCTTCGGTCTTACGGGGCTGACTTTTTTTCTCAACTTAATAGTTGACCCCTTTCGGTAAGCCGTGTTTATCTTTTTACGAGGTATTATAATGGTTGAGCTGAGAATTTTTCAAATATTTCCCTCGTCAAAGGTGGATGAAGAAAAAACCGGGAGCGCTTTGAATTCCTAAAAGATTACTTCTGTATACTTGCCAAGGCACTATAACGAAATCCGAGCGCTTTTGCTCCTGAATTATGTAGAAAAAAATTAAACTTTAATCCCCGTGTAGGGTTTAAGTACTTTTTCCTGATTAAATCTCATAAATAATCACGATTTATTGCATTTATGAAAATATTAAATGCTAATAAAGAGCTCGCTTTTATAACAGATCTGATTAAAGTGTATTCCATTATAAAGAGAAGAGCTGAGATGAATACTGCCATTGATTTCACCCACACATGCATTCATGTTATTGCACAGAAAGGTCAATTTCTGAGGTCAAATTAGTTTCTTAAGAGATGGTACTTTACCGGCAATTAACTCAATTGGAGAGGTATAATAATAATTTTGATTTATTAAGTAGCAATTAAAACTCATTTCCATATCGTAAAACTTTCTCTGGCTAATATCATCAGAACTTAAGAGTGGTCTTAACCGAGAATTTATCAATTACGAGCTCGCTCTCGCGAGGGTCTTTATTAATTGAATTAGGGCTTTTTTCCACCCTCTCTGAATGCACTCCAGAGAACAAGTGCACTCTTATTATTTCAATTGTATGGAATTGGTCGACTTGAGACCGATATGAAGACTCAAGACTAGTAATTGCGTCGCCTTTGGTGCGACCGCCCATTTCCTCTGAGCTCTCTCGGGTCGTTGAGTGCAATTTATATTTTAAATTAAAGTGAATAATTGACAGACACATGATGTAGTGAGTAATATCTGATCCTGACCTTCTCCTCTTATTATCCGCACTTGAAACTGATATTCAATTAAAATTATCGTTCAGCTTTTCAACCCCGGATTAATCAAATGGATTAAATCCAAGGATATAAAAGCTCGATTTAGCGAATTAACGATACGCACAGTTGGTTGCCTATAAAGCTCACCGTATTGCTGAAAGCATCGTTTGAATTCGGAAGCGCGGAATTAATCGCGAGTTTTGAAATCGACATTTTTCGCGTTATTGGATAACTGGTGATTTTTTTATCAAATTGTATAGTGTAGTTGAGAGCGTTCGAGTAATTCGAGCTGGAAATATCGAGGGGCGTTTAAAACTGTATCGAATATCCGAAAGAATTCCCTCGAAAGGTTTTTTATTCAGTTCGGTTCGTTTAGTTGGATGTAGAATTTCGGTGTCATCCACTGCGAGGATTGTCGGGACAAGAGATTTCGTAAAACCTCTGTTTGTGTTGAATATCGGTGCGCATACTAATGTGCCGTTAATATTAGCATTCTTGTGCACCCTCTGAGAGAAGACGACGTGATGGTGGAGACTGCAGCATGTTAATGAACTTATATGGAAGCCTTATACACTCTTCATTCTTCGTCTTCTCATTCTTATTAGGCTTTGGTGTTTGCGGTGAATGCATCATTAGTCTCTCCGATGTCTAGAGAAATAATAGCAATTTAGACTATAACGCAATAATGTTGAAGTTTTGTTCACCGAACGGGGGGCGGCGTAGGGAATATTTGGTAACAAGACAACGGAATTCATAATTTAAATCCAGAACCGTATTTTAGCTAAATTTTTTGTTCCAGGTGAATCCGGGGAGTAAAGCGGCGCTGAGAGGAATCCGGGAGGGCGATTTCATAACTTCGATAAACGGGCAGCCCACCAAAGACTTGTCGAATTCGGAGGCCCACAATCTGCTTAAGAATTCCGGAGACTGTTTGCGTCTGGGCCTGAACGAGTAAGTTTGTCAGAGTTTAGAGCGCAATTAGCGTTAATTGTCGTGCGCCGTTGTATAAGTGGTACACTATCAAAATTTACCAAAGCACATGGTCCGCTCGGGCACACAATGCCGAAATAAATTACCGGCACGACACACACATGATACCGTGCCTAGTTTAGTACGGCCCAGCCCCATCCTGGCGATGATGGTGACCCTAAAACTTCCCAAGCAGAAATCCTCTCACCGACAAACACATGACAAAATGATATCCGACACGTCCACTCTACGAATAATCGCGCTTTCAAATAATAGCCGAAGAATAGTCTTCCATTCCTCAACTGGTAATTGAAATAGTAGGTATACTCAAATTGCGTAATTTTTATACAGGGATTGCACTGAGACGACTGGTAATAACGGATCGCCCAAGAGAAGGCAATACAAAACGGTCCATCAGGAAACGCACTCAGAAACTGTCAGGAGTAAGTTTTCTTCAACTCTTGAGGATGCAGAAAATTATCGAAAATTTTCGCTTTTTTTCTCAGGATCTTCCGTGACTTCTTATACCACTTTAACGTCGTCCAAATCGAAAATCACATCAGAAACTGAGCCTGATGCATCGAAAACCAACAGGAGTGGAAATATTATCAAAGTCGTGAACGGTGAGTTTTTCTTTAATTTTTCTCTCGATCGCCTGATGAGAATTCGAAAAGTTCGAGCTTTGAACTCGATTGGAATCTCCTAATCAGTTTCTTCGGATGTACGGACATGTTGTAGTCGTGTCTTTGAATCTGTATGCGGATAGTTTCACGAACTTTACGAGCTTCCACTCCAGCGATTGAGAATTCACCGAGTCCGGAGAGAAAAATCATCTCGTTGATTTCCCGCTTCTACAATTTCTATTCTATTTACTTTTCACGGTGCGCTTTATTCTCAGGAATAATGTTTCCGACAAACAATTTGTACCTTTACCGTCTTATTTAGTTAGTTAGTTCTAAATTAAAAACCTGGGGTTTTAATTAAAATTGAAACCGCTTTTTACCCGAACTGCGAAAATAAACTTTCAACATCGAGTCTGGTTTCAATATCGCCGAGTTTTAATTTTAGGTGGGCAGTAAAGCGAACCCGCGCAAGTCCCATTAATTAAAACAAGTCTCGTAAAACCTCATATACTTACGTGTACCAACAAAAGTGGTGCAGAACTTCATCGATCTGTTTCCTGCGGCAATCGGTCTGCCGGATCTGATTCATGAGGACAGTTTGTCATCGCGAAGTGCATTTTCGCCTGTTGAACCAATCAGAAATGGCGTTTCTCGCGATGTTTTCTTTGCCCGTGAAGAATCGAGGTGGATCCGGAGAGCCAATCCAATAAGTATAAGTAAAGATCCGCTCCGAAGGTGTGCCGGCAGACGCATCAGTTCCGCCAACAAAACCATTGTTACGACGGTCACAATAAGGAGAACTCGGAGTAGAATGGAATAAAAGTCGACGAAGAAAAATCCATTCGCAGTGGAACGGTTAATTCGGTGTAAAGTACCCCGGCACGGTCGGTTCGGCATATCTGGCGATCTCGAACCCCGACCGCGTTATTATTCTTATCGCGCGGTGTAATTTTCGCCCCTTCCTACCCGCTAAACATTGCAACAAGAAAATGAAATTTCCCTGGGCGATTTGTTTCCGTAATGACAAGTCGCCGGCCAAAAAGCCGAAATGGGGCTACTTCATCTCGAAGAAGTTTCGCAAATTCAAACGGAATAAGCCTAAAAGTGCCCAAATCGACCGTGAGTATTTTTTACCGCATAAATGGATAATGTTCGCATTGTCTAGCCGATCCCATTTTCGGTTAAAACCTTATTAGTTGACGTCATTTTCCAATAATGATTGTTAGTTACATAAGAATTTTTAGGCTTTATTTAATTCAATACCATTTACGTTCCCACAATCACATGCATGTTCAGTGACATCAGCGAAACCGACATCGAAAACGTGGTAGTAAAAATGGAGATATGGTTGATTTTGTTTGAAACGACCCATCGGAAGTGGCCGTCATATTGTGGATTTTTCACGGTCAAAAAGGAAATCGTTTAAACTGTAAATCCTGTCATCACTTCCGAGGGGGATAAAAAATCTCAAAGGATTTTCGGTGCAGGAACCACACGGTTGCGCTTGACCCAAATCGCTGGAAATTACGAAATTGCGCTTTTTGTCCGACCATAGAAATTGCAACATCGGGTACTCTGACTGATTGAATGTAATTGTGAAAAAGCGCGCTCTCCTCGTTGCGATCAATTATTAGGCGCACGGTGATAAATCACTCGACGAAATCCACTGCAGTAACGGGGGATTATTGCTGTTATTGTGCTTTATTGTGGATTTTAAGGAGCGGGTCGTGGGGTCCGCCCGGTTTTACGCGCTCCGGTGGTTTCCGGCGCTCCCTCCTCCGGGAAAATAATTGTGCAGTTTGCGGAGAGAGGAGCACCGGAAAAGCCGAAGAGGCGAGAGTGGGACGCACGTTTTAGTTTATAGTGGACGTGATCCGTTTCGATCGTCTGATGGTCGTTTGATCTACGAACGGTGAACTCCCTCATCCCGGTTGATTATCGAGTGCACAAGTCTGGTTTCTCTCAAAAGTGAGTACCACGATATAAGATAACTATGGTATTCCGACTGCCGCGCGCAGCGAGGTCCAAAAAGTGGTAAAAGCGCGTGTACAGCGCGTGCGACAAAGATTGACTATCTGGCGCACGATAGTCCCACTTATGTTCATGTATTATAACTATTATAGAAGCTATTCGCTTAAAATGTACTAAGAATCAATAAAACTTGAATTATCTCAAACAGTACGGGAACAGGCGGGATTTTGCGAGTTTTCGGGCCACATGTGCGCGCTCTTTCAAGCCTTCGCTCTTTCCATACCTCTCTCTCCCACAGTTTAGCCAGAAAACGACGCACGCCAGCCAACGCGTTGAAGCGGTAGTCGGAATACCAGAGTTATCTTATATCGTGGTGAGTACTAAATTTAAACCTCCCGAATTATTGGTTGCCTATCTTTGAGATATGTGCTTCAAGGGATTCACCGAATTTGTTCCGTTCCTTGAATAATTTCCCGCCTCATCAAGATTAATTAAGAAAAACACGTGGCTCTTCGTTTTGTTTGCAAATATTGTCGAGAGTTGTTTGTGATGATGCAACTCGTGTCTCGCAGCATCCTCTCACGATTTAAAATGCATTAAACATGTTTCTCCAGACTACCCGAGGCATTGTGATTATCCGCATACCTAAGTCGTTCAGCTGATATGAGGTAATCATTGGATTTAACCACTTGAAAATGTCACTCATTTCGGACGATTTTCATTCGCAATATTGCTAGTCTGAAAGTTTAAAGTTTGGGTGTTGCTCCGTATATTACCCTCCAAAGCTTTATCTGAAAATCGTTTCTTTTTACCTAAATAGGCACGAGTAAATTACAAAAACGTGACTGAGAAATTTCCTAAACTAAGGGAAAAAAAGTTAATGACGCGATCGGGTGGTGATTAAACGGGTAATAAATTAATTTCACTCGTGACAAATTACTCGCAAACGACTCTCTAATGAACGAAACCTGTATAATTATTTTCTATTGCAGGCACTAACTCAAAACCGACCCCTGGAGCAGTTTCACAAAGATCCACCCTATCATCAAATTCTTCCACCCATACCGAAGAAGGTGAGATTATCGTCCTGTAAATTCTAGTTCGATAGTTATTACATAAATCAGTTCCGGCGGTGGCCACAGTTCCAATTTCGAACGAATTAAAAATGTGAAAAACCTGAATCTCCGCCGCTGGTTGCGAAATTATGTAATTATACACGAACTACGTACTAAAAACGTATATGATTAGAACCGTATTTACAATGGTCATGTATTCATACCTTTTAAATACTTATTTGTGTTCGGTGTGTGCCGTGCGCCAGTCTACCTGCGACTAACCAAATCTGTGAACCTGTATCAGTTGCCAGTGCGAATTCTCCTATCGGAAATTAACAATAATCATTAAGTCGCCCAAAATGCCAAGCTGTAACTTCCATACTTCGCTTACTCATCAAAACTCACGAGCGATTGTGTTCCGGTGTCCCGCTTCCCGTTTCTCGTAATCGTCTGATCCGTTTTACTGCTCGTGATTGTACAGGAGGAATGAGCGGACGAGGCGAATCTAGGGATTCGGTAAATGTCTCTGACGTAAAAATCATGTCCGATAACGCAAACGCCAGCACAAGGTCGTCGCGTCGACGCCGGGCACGCAATCAGCGCAACAAGAAATTGATAAGTAATACGCAACCGATCACGGTCACCACTATCGAGGAATCGCCCGAATCTCTGGAAGTGGAAAATCCGCAAATTTACAAAGTGGAATATCCGAAACCACCCGAAAAACCCAAGCCGAAATCGAAGCTCTCTCCAGTGAAGAGCAAAAGTTTGGACGACGATGAAGAAACGTTCAAAATCCAGGAGCTTTCGGAAGTCACCAGTGAAAGCGAAGATAAATCCGATTGCAATAAAGCCATCGTTTCTGAAGCAGAATCCGATTGGGAACAGGCCGAGGATTTAGACGAAACCACCCAAATCCAACAAACCACGACTTCGTCTCTAACTCTACCATTGATGGAGCACTCGGTGAGTGAGGAAATTTCTGTGATATCACCGGAAGACGAGTTGAACCTGAGGAATTTCCTCGAAGGCTTGAATTTGGTGAATTCGCCCGAAGATGCAGCCAAACAAGTCGAAAAAAGTACTTTGGAGAGTATGAAAGCGCGAAAGGCCAAAAAGAGGGAAGCTTTAGAACAGTATTTCTTCCCGATTATACAGAATCCGCGCTTTTTGGACGTGATCAGTGAGGAGACTAGCGATTTGAGCGATAAGGAACAACAATCCGCCGTCACGCACCACCTCAAACGAGGCACACCGGAAAACGACCTACCGCCATCGCAAATTAGCAACAGCAGCAATAGCAAACCACCCAGGGACTTGAAGAAGCGCGAAAATAAAAACTCGAAAATGCAAAAGAGGATGCAAACGCGCTTTTGCGCCCCAGTCAGTAATCCAGCGATTTTGGTCGGCACGAAAATCACGGAAATTCCCGTGGTGAAACACGAAATTTGCAGCTCGACCGTGGCACAACCCAATATTGTCGAAGCAGAACTGGTTTATTTGGATGACAGCTCGAATAGCACTACCCCGGATCCGCAATCCGATCACGAAGACGAAACCGAAATTAAAACTTTCGACGTGGTTTCCAGCACGAGTTCCAGTGCTCCGGATCTGTTAGAAGACTCGAATAATTCACAGGAGATTGAAATTACCGTAGAGAAGTCTCGATTGGGGGTGAGCGTGAGGAAAAACGATGTTTTGGTATCGGAAACTCGTAAAATATCGGACGAAGAAACCAAATCGTTGAAAGGAAGCGAAAAACATCATGAAACTCAGATAATTTCGACGGAATTGACTCCACCGCCCACTCCCGATAACATCTCACCGAACGAAGTCTTAGGAGAGGACAACAATTTCGCCAAAACCGCCATCTCGAATTTGAGCGATCGAAATTTCGATGGTATTCGCGAAGTTATCAAAAATCCCTTGTACAGGAACCTACCAGGCGAAATTAGGACCAAAATCGAGACAAGTCTCATCAAGTCACCGTCACCTAAATCCGATAGAGAAGTGGAAGATTTGCTGGTTTTGCCGGTTCTTGCCGAAATAATCAGCGCCAATGTTACTAGTCCATCGGCATCACTTCCCTCACCGTCACCTTCTTTGAGCAGCGGAAGTTCCAGCCGAGGAACTTCACTTTGCACCACCGTCTTGTACAACCCGAACTCTTCTATTGGCGATATCATGTCGATATCCAAGGATGAGGAGTTTCTCGAAAAACCCGAAGTTTCGAGTTTGAGGGAGTTGTGCTTGAACTACCTGATGTCCCAACCGTTCGGAGTGGACGTTTTGCAAGAACTGGCCGAAGTCTCCTCGAGCATCGAAGCGTTCACCAACAATTTACCCGTCCCGCAGCAAACTTCCGCTAAATTGCCAGCTTTTATCGTGCCTAAAACGGACGCGACTAACGGTCGTTTTGACGTTCCAGCTGATAGCGAGATGTTACCAGCGGGATGGGTCGGCTTGCCCACCGAAGACGAACGCAAAATCCTCCTGTGTCTTTCGCCCACCCAGAAGGAGCAACTGGAACGCACGGAAAAAACCCCGAACGAAGCCGGGAACTTGCTGGACCTTCACGAGAAATTCACCAACAGGAGCATGTGCAATAACGAGAGTCATTACCAGGAGCAAAAGCGGGTGGAAATCACCTCGATCGGTAATAACCGACTTCTGGCGATCATCAGAAACGAGCCAGATAACGTCAGTAAGAGCTCTACTTTACCGGCCCGGGTCGGTAAGGAAGATCCCCAGGCGCTGGCTCGACTTAAGGCCCGCGATTTGACGGAATGGCTGCACCTGGCCCGCAACAAGAGCACGAGCGAATCGGATCTGACTTGCGATCCTAAATTTACCGCAAACGAAAGCAGCGCCATGTTGCCTAGACGCACCTCCTTGTGCGACTCGTACTCGGTCCAGATGCAGTCCCTGCTCGAGAAGGAGCGCGAGATCCAGAGGGAGCTCGAGCGCCTGGAAGACGACAAGCGGAAATTGGCGGCCGAGATGGCGCCCTCTCGAAAATTCGACGCGGAGGATTTCAAAATTTCCAAGATGGGCGACTACGCCGAGAGCAAGGCGAAAAAGCGGCCGACCTCCATGCCGGCAGTAACATCCACCGAAGTCTTCCGGCAGCGGATGTACGAAGAGTACATGGGGCAGGTGGCCGCTCGCCAGGAGCGAAAGCAGCTGAAAGTGATCAAAGTCACGTCAACTCCGGAAGGGCCGGAAAATGCTGGAAGCGCCCCCTTGATCGAGGACGAGTTCATGGATCGAGTCAAGGAGAAGCAGAAATCCGGCAAGTTGCTGTCGGAGGAGGAAGAAGACGAAAAGTCCGGGGGATTTTGCGATTCTATAGAGGAAGACGAGCCGGTTTTGGTGATGGACGGTGAACGTCTGAAAGAAGCGCACGAGCTGCCCAAGCACTTGCAGGAGTTTGTCGATCTTGCGAAATTGGCGGCCGAAAATATCGACGGTGAGTCCCTGTGTGAAATCGCCGGAGTGGACTAACAACGTAAACCGTAAAACGCTCATGTTATGTTGTGTGTGCTCTTTTCAGTCAGTGACATAATCGACTTGACGTCACTCATTTCAATCGCTGCTTTTGCTTGGAGTGGAGAGTCGTTATGCGTAAACCACCACATTATAGACTTGGTCTAAATTTAAATCTTTTAAAATTAGGCTTACGATATAACGTGCCTTTACCAACAGATGATCACTGACGACAACACCTCGATTTTTGTGAAATAAATTTGCTTGCGCTTTAGGTGGTCCGATGTGCGGCAGGAAGTGCTGCAAGGAAGCGAGGAGGATTAACCGGGTGTTGAGTAAAAACCGGCAGACTAACATCAACGGCAATTTGCTGCACGAAATTGATTCCGCTCTGGTGGCGGCCAAAGGTTTTTTGCTTTGCAGAGGTTCGTTTGTAGAGTAAGGTCGTCATCTCCACCCACGACTCGTAACAGACTAATCTAATGCAAATCGACCGCATAATCGGCCGGATTAAACGATTTCGCCTTCATGTCATCATCCGAGACGAAATTTATTTTGTGTTGCATGCTGCATGCTCGTCTGCAATTTTATTCGCACCTTCCCTGAAATACGAGAATCGTCAGTCACCTTCACCTGAAATCTTGACGGCGTGCCAGATCGCCCTAATGAAAAATCCGAGACTTTTTGTTTAGGTTTCGTAATATCCCGATCATAATAATACCAACGGAAAATGAATTTTCATCGACTTATGCCTAAACTATAAATAAACAATTTCGTAATTCGCGTATACATACGTCCATCAAAACTGGAGCTGGGTTTGTTGTTTGGTCGAGTTAATTCGTCAAATTTAGTCGCTCGAAAAAGGTTTTTCCGTCAGTATTATGTGGATTCGTGCGAAAACCGAATCGAGCCGATCTCGATATCTAAATCCGTATATTTTCCGAGCGTCGGGACGCACTGGTTGCTGGTGGTTGCCGCGACGCCAAAGAGACGTGCAGTTTCCCTTGTTGCGCCTGTAGCAGAGCACGTGCGACCGTGTTTGTGCCATTATGGAATTTAACGAAAATTTGTGACCCCTCATCACCGTAAATTATCATGATAGCCCCGGCGCCCACCTTCAAAGCCAAGGCGCCCTCACCAAGTACGTCCAACCCTGTAAAATTTTCGGAGGAATTTAATGAAAACATCTCATTTTGGAAGCGGGGATTTTCGCATTGTTGCACGCTCATAATATGGGAAAATTGTTTTCCTGCTGCTGCTGTTACAGTTCTAAAATTAGCAAAGTTTGAGGTTTTTACGATTGAAAGGCAACTGGATCATTTTTAACTATTATTAACTAAAATTTCTATAGTGCAGTGTATATAATGAAGGCTAAAAATAATTAATGGAGGGCAAAATTGCTTCCGCTGCATCTCCTCATCATCGGTAATAACCCACATTACTGATGGTCGGTAAAATCATTGTGATTTTTGTTCTCGATCAGTGGGAAAATTCGTCCACTTTCCATTTTGTTCCACTTTGATAACAAATTTATGGTGGCGTTAATAATAACCACAACTGGTCCGCTACTAATTTATAAATAAAATGCGATTTCCGGTCGGTCCCCGAAATGTCGCCCAAAAGTTCTAAAACAGTTTGTACCCTACTCGAATACGCAGAATGATATGAATTTTATATGAAAATCTTCAAAGTGGCCGAGTTTTCGCTTATTTTCCACACGCGACTCTTGGCAACATACGACGAAAAGCAGAAGCACACATGAGTTATTTTCGGTACAAATTAAAAGTGGACTTGCACAACACCGGAAGTCGCACTTATATCATATTATCAAACAGCGGAACTCAATTAATCCTCACCCCATCGAGGGCAAAAAAAATCCTGCTGAAATATATTCACCTAAGTCGGTACGCTAGTCTACGGGAACTGGCCTCCCCTCATTTCTCAATCGATTTTCCTAAGGGAAATTAAACGCCAGCGCGAGACCTACCCAAACAAATCCCTACTTGGATCTTGAAAGCCTTCAGTTCCGTAAATAAATTTTGGGTTTCAGGTGTATAAGCTTCAAGGTATCCGTATTTAATATAACTAAGATTTGGCGCAATAGCCAAAGACATCAATTAGTTTTGACGTTTTTCGTTTTTCGTTTTAATTGCTTCTAATTTCACTAAGTAAACTGATTATAAAAAATCCTCTGGTAGGTTTAGAAGTGGTTTGGAACGAAATAATTGATGTTGTTGTAATTGTGGGACGATTCTATTAATACCCGAGATCCCTTCTTCAGTGACTCAACCGAGTTGCGACTTATAATTAGCCAAAAATGTTCGACTTCGTTAAATTAATAAATAAAATTTACTGATTGGTGAATTTTCGATATCTACTAAAAACCATACATAATAATAATCCGAAAAGCTTATGTTTATTTATTATCCCGCTATTGATTTTAGTGATAAATTTTAATTAGGAGGATTGGTTTTAGGTGTGTGGTCGCCCGGCCAAAAACAGGACTCGGACAGCTTCCACCACCCGATCCACAATATCAGCACGACCCCACGTAGGAATAATAAAGAGGATGAACCGATTTCTCCGATCTGGACCCCGAAAAGCGCCACTTCCAGTCCGACGGTCGAAAGGAAGGAATTCCGACCAGTGAAATTCGAGTCCCCGGTTCTGGGCCGGAAATCCTACTCGAGGAGCGAGGTATTACCCGATTTCCCGCAAACGAAAATTTCGATTTCGCGAGTTCCTGAATTTCAGAGCGCTGAAAGCTGGGCCACAAGCGAACCGCCGGCCCCCCGGAAAGCTCCTGAAAGCGCCATCAGCAGCGACACGGGACTTTCATCATCTTCCACTTTGCCTAAACGTCTTCCGACCAGCCATTCGTCGCCCGCTTCCGGTTTTGGCGAATACTCCTCCTCGAGATTACCGAAAGTCCAAAATCCCACGATCACTCTCCTGCAAAAAGCCAGAGGTATGCACGCTTTATAGGTAACGAACACTAAAGTACTAAAATTAGAGTCAAAGTCACGATTTTACTGCCGGTACGATGGGGAGACCTTGAAATTCGTTATTTTCTTGGGGTTTTATCGCTGAAAGTGGGTGGCGATCGCGCGCATAATTTCCTCTTTAATCCCCGAATCTACCTGGGTAATTAAAGTAACCCGATCCGAAGATTAATCTCACTCGAGTACCTAACTGGCGGATCTTTAAATATTTAGGTGGAGTGTTGCGTCTCCTTATTTATTTTTAAACAACCTATAGTGTCTAAAAAAGCCAGAATGCAATCTAAATTTAAAGCAGGAGTAGGATAAAAATAACACTTTCACTTTTACTCAAAACAAATACGAATTTCCAGAAGGGCAGCTGCCGAAAGGGGCGTCCTACATCCAAAATGATAGGCCTCCTCTAGGGGGGCCCGGCGAGAATCGTAAGTCGCTTCATTTCCTGCAAAGATAAGTTTTGGATTGAATGAGATCGTTCGATTGCAGTGTATCAGATAAAACACGAATACGCGAGCGAATCCGATAGCGAAAAGCCCAGGAGAATGGCAGATTTGGGCCCGAGGAACGTGGCGGGAATAGGGCCGACCACCAAAGACGGGATGCCACTCATATTGAGATCCGTAAGTAGTTATCACCTTATCTTATCTATCTAAGAACGTATGCCCTTGTGCTGATTTTGTATCGTGAAAATTAGTACTCATTTGATTATGGGTTTCCAGGAGGTGAAAGATGCTAACCAGTCCAGGTGGTACAAGAAAATGTACGACACCATCCACAAACAGAGACCACACAGGGGTGAGTTCGATTTGTTACATTCCCCAAAACCTTAAAACCGACCATAAAACCGAAAATACACACGTTGAATATGTTTATTTGTATGTTTTACAGACGAGTATGTTACCGTACGATACAAACAAAAAAGAGGTACCTATCGAATTTATATCGCTTTTTCAAACCTCAACCATTGTTCATCGTGCGCTTATATTTTTTATTTTAGAAAGGCTTTGGTAGATACAGCATAATATAATGTAAATAGCCTTCACGTCTGCCCTTTCGTAGATAAGATAAAATTTGAACCCGCTTCTCTCATTTTACATCTAATGCTCATTTATTTTATGTAAATCCGAAGACGGTGAATTCTCGGTCTTATTGTGTTTTTGTGTGTACAGGTCAGTATCCGTACTGTTCTGGTTACCTATCGGAGCCGGAACCGGGGGCTTACGATAGCGATTACGCCGATTACAAATACGCCACTCTAGATAGGAGACGTCTACCTCCTAAAGAATACGATTACACGATGTCTTCCACTTTACCCACCAGCAGACTACCCACCACAGTCTTGCAAACCAAAAAGTAAGTAGTTTCAGGACATTCCTAGAACCGAATCTAAATCCTTTTCAAGTATTCAAAGCCCTTCAGGATGTGGGGATTCCTACCAGATGACGCCCCCGGGCAGAATCGAGAATTACCGTCCTGGACATTCGTCGATTTCCGATAAAGAAGCCAAAGAAGTAAGTTCATTGTTTTTCATCCACATAAAATTTTAATGGGGGCGATAATGATTATTAAACTTGTAAAGCGATAAGTTATAAAGCGGCTTATTTTAAGAAGGATAATGAAAAGCATGTTGGCTTATAGGCATTTTTATTAATACATTCGATTTTTCTTCCATTTTAGTGGTGGGACGAAGTCATGGACATATTCGACGGGGTAGGATACATTTTTTGATTAGTTTTATCTACCATTTCATTCTTTTTTTATTTAGTTGTGCTTTTTTTAATGAAAATTTTATCCTACTGTATTGAGGGGTGTCTTACGGTGTGTTTAACTAACAAATTTTTATCTTTAACTTTTATTTCGGATAAAATCCAGTGGCTGGACGACAATTCCGCCCTCCCCAGCTATGATTATATGTTCGCCAGGGCTTTAGCGAGATCAGTAAGGGCTCAAAAACTTTACACTTTTTCCAAGACATTTATTAGTGAATGCACTAGATAATTTCTGCATGATTATAATGATCCTGATGATGGGAATTTTCCTTATGAAGATGAGACACGCGATTCGAGATTTCTCATTACTTTATCTTTTTAGCATCTGGAGCAACAGAAGAGGGCGCCCCCGCAACATCAACAACAACAACAGCCGAGAAGTTTTATAAATCAGTGAGTCGGATAGGGTCGGAATTTAGAGAATGCCAACTAATTTAAGAATTTTCCAGGGCTTTGAAAGAATCTGGCTATGAAAGCGATTCGACTTTAATATTCAGGAGACGCGATGATACAGCCCAACAACTCAATCCCATCGCACAAAAAGAAGCATACAAAGTCATACAAAAAGGAGGAGATGTGCCTTTACACGGACTGAGGAAACCAGCTCCTGAAAGACCCAAAGGTTCGTTTTGAATTTTCAGTCTAGTCTAGTTATTATTTATGGCTAAAACTACTAATCTGGAATAAGGTAAAAGGTTTTTTTTATACAAAAGTGGCATGTTTTTTATCTTTAAAGAAATAATTAACTCTCTGTTGGTGTGGTGGGTTCCGTAATGCAAAATAAAGGTTTGTGTTCTTTTTAAATCTAGATTAGAAAGTGTTTGAACTATCAGCACCCTTTCATAAAGCTCTATAAGTAATAATTAAAAGACACGCGAAATACACTATATTTTCAGGAAAATCACGAAAAATCACAATTACTGTAAAAATGAAACGTGTAGTTTAATTAGGAGACTTTTCGCAGACGATACCGATCAAGATTCCGCCCCAACTTTATACATAAAACCCCAAAAGGAAATTTTCTGTTATCCGGTGACCGTCCATCCGCATCCGTCCACAGTTTTCGCTAATTACAAACGCACGGCTCCCTCGCAAACTTCGTCAATTCCGAAACCTCCACCAATGCCTCCATCTCCACCGAGAAGACGTTCCTCCCGCAATAACTCGACATTGAGATTGATTTCGACTATGAAAGTCAAAACCGATAAACTCCCGATTTGTAAAAGGCACGAAACTTGTTTCACATCCACTTCGAATATCAGCGACAACACGAAAGTCAAATATTTACGCGACAAAATCACATGTAAGCTATCCCCGAAAGACGGAGGCAAATCCAGCAGATTGAGGGTCTCGAAAACCGTAACCACCTCCCCGGAAATCAGGTCGAGGATCACGTCGACGATTTCCAGCTCGAGCGGCACGAAAATCCGGGCGCAAAGCCAGAGATGCTGCCCGTCGACGTCCGGAAAAAAGTGCAAACGGTGCGCTACCTTAACCCGGAAAGCCACGGAAGAAAGGCCGAAAACGCACCAACCGACTCGAGGAACTTTCGGCAGCGAGAAGCGTAAAGTCGATTTGGTCCTGCCGAAAGCCGATCGTGGCAAATTGGCTCTGGTCAGCTCCCCGGATTTGCTGTCACCGACCGAGGTCAAAAAGGCCGTACCGCTTATAAATCAAAGTAAAACTCTGCCATCGGGCACGGTTTATAAAAAATCAACGGCGGTTTTATCTTCCGTTAAAAATGGTAGTTCATCAAAAGACGCCGCGATTCCCATAAGGGTCGGAATTAGCGATAAAGCCAAAGCGATTTTGAAGAGCACCGTGGTTCACAAATCTGCAGGGAATTCGCCGATTTTGCCCAGAACTAGGTTCAAATCTCTATCGCCTGTACCTGGGACGAAAAAAGTCATCTCTACCATCGGGCGCAATTCTCCGACAACTAGTCGCAGTTTGAGAGTCTCCAAAAGCACCAGTTCTGTTAATAAGCTACCATTATCGAGTGTCGAGCCGAAGAAGTTGAAGAAATCTAAGAAAGAGCAAATCAACGGCCAGATCGCCTCGAAATCCAAAGAGCTAGTTTTCGAGAAGAACGTAAAGTGTGCAGGCCGTGCTGCCGGTAGCGAGATGGCGAAAAAACTGAAAGAAATGGACCAAGAATTCGGATCGACTTCGACTCTGGCCGAGATCCGAAAGCAAAGAGACGCCATCCAAAGCGATTTCTTCTTCCAGCATCTGTTCTTGCGCGATTTGCCATCGCCGACACCTTCGCTGCAATCGAGGAATTCGTGGATCATCGAGAGGACCTCGAATTTACGCGACAAACGCCGATCGTCTTCGGCCGAACCCACGATAAGCGCTATGAAGGTCTATTTACAACACACGAAACCGGTCAGCGACTCGAAATTCAAGAGTTTAGATTCGGCCAGTCGGTCTCGATCTGTCAGTCCGAAATCGGTGACTTGGGAAAGCGATTCGTCGATCGCCAATCAACCCTTAACGGAAAAACGAGGCATAATGCATTTTTCTCAAACCACTCGACCGATTTCACCAAAAGTCGAAAGACGACTCTTGAAAACACCCCCGCAATCGCCGAAATTATCGCGATCGCCTTCCTCAAGAAAAATCATGCAATTACGGGGCCAAACAGGTGAGACGATTTATAGAGGAAGCAGCCCGGTCCTTCCCAGAAGAGAGCTTTCGTTATATTCATGCCCCAGCAGTTTATCGCAAAGTACCAGCTCGATCGACTCGTGTTACGACCGAAAAGAATACCAAACATACATCCGAGAACTATTAGGATCCACTAGAAAATGTAACAGATTCAAGGATTTGAACGAGTTTTATTCGACTATCGAAAAGTACGGGCAACTCGAGAAAAGCATCCACCTGAAACCTCGGGGACACTTCGAGGACGAGATCATCGATTACGATCGCTGGAAGGAGGTGAGGACCAGAGAACGGGCCGAACGAGAATTGCGCAGCATCGTGATCCAGCTGAAAGAAGACCAAAAGGAAAAAGGGTTTCTTTTCAGTCCGAAAAAGATCGACAGATGGAGGAGGGATACGGATCGCGGTTTGAGGATCAAGGAGAAATCGGTCGAGAATATCAAAGATGAGTTTGAGAGGATCAAGAGGGAGGAATCGGATCGCGAAAACGCGAAAAGGCGAGAACTCTCATCGCTGAAAGACACTTACAAGCCTTTGTGGAGAGGAGATTCGGTTTTGGGTCTTGCTAATAAAATGGTCGAGCGCAGATCGCATTCTGAAGGAAGAGTAGGATCAGGATCGCCGTCTGCTAGGCAGAAATTGATCGATTCCGAAAGGATGTTAACGCACGGAATTGGTAGTCGTCTTTGGAGCAGTCTCTCCAGTGAACAAGTCAATATTCTGAAAAACCAACTCACTGAAATTTACGGCCAAAGTTTCACCAATAAAAACCGGGAAGATTACACGATTCAGGTACTTCCAAGTCAGAGTTATAATTATCGACCGAATTTGACGATCAGGCGTAATTCTGACACCTATTCCGATTATTCCGCTCGGGATTTATCAGAAAGCGATAAGAAATTGCTATCGCGAACCATCAGTAAAGAAGTTTTAGATCACGTGAGTAAGAGGAAATCCGAGATTGCTTTACCGTTAGTTCTTGCAAAGGAAACTCGAGGAGCAACCGCAGCAGCTGATGCCAATTTGAAATCTCTCGATGAATTTGAACCTCAAAAAGCGCTTATTAAAACTGACGTAACCACTTTATCGAAATTTCCTTCGGCTAGTGAAACGGAAAGTGGTAGCACGGATGAATCATGTAAAACTGTCATTTACGTTGGGAGCCATGATAATAAAGACGAAATCAAAAAAAAGGTCGATTATTTTGAAAACGCTGCAGAAATTGAGAATTATACACCGACGATCTATAAACCGTACGACACCAAAGAAGACGATGACGATCACGAGGAGTATTTCAGTCGTATCAAACCCAAATCGCAGTCGTACCAAAATCTGAAAGAGTACTTCGGCGAAAAGGAGTTGGCTAAATTCGCTACAATTCCCTTGGCCGCCACCAGACCCACCCAGTACATTTCGCCCCAAAGGCCCCAACAATTATTGAGGTTGAGAACCCCGAGCCCTCCGATTTCGGAAACTACCACCGCTGATAGTTTCTACCGAAGTCGCAGTCTCTCGCCGAAACGCAAAGAACCGCTCGCCTTGCTCAAGACGGGCGAAGTTCGCCGACTCAAAGACGAATTCGAATACAAAACCGGCACCTACCCTCCCCGACGCACCTTCCTCAAACCCCGGCGCACTAGAAGCGACCCCAGTCTCGACCAAAACCCGAAATTTCACCCAGGGCTGACTTTTGGAGACGTCGAGTTCTTGAGGAGGAAATACGAGTTTCCGGCTTATTCCGGAAGGGGGCGCAGCCGGATCAGGCGAGGGGTGGTTTCGCCCACGTTCCTCAAAGCCGAAGACCGGTTCATGCCCCACATCAACATAATCAGCAAAATCGCCCATTTGTACGGGCAAAATCCGCCGGAAACGTGCGAAAGGACCCGAAGTACTGAAGAGTTGGCGAAAATCTTGGGGTGCCCTGTCGGGGAAGTTCGCAGAATGAGGGAGAAGTTCGATTCGAACGATGGGAATATTTCGCTTTTGGGGAGGATGTTTACCTCTTCGCCCAACATCCGGGAACTGCGGGACATAGCGCCGTATTTGGCCGCCTCCTGGATCGCCCATCGCTTCCCGAAAACTGAAGACAATGCGCGTTCCTTGTCTTCTCCCGAAACTCTGAGTCCCTCGAAATCCTCTGGTTCGACTCTGAGACGTAACAAGTCGAGCTCGCCGTCGAAATCGAGCAGGACCAAGTCGTCGATTTTGAAGTCGCAGAAGAGGAGCGTCGATCCGAAGACGGAGCCGCTTTACCGGTACCAGCCAGAACCAGTAAGGTACAGACCGTGGTGGCCATCCACACTACTTACCAGACCCTCAGTTTCATTCCAAGGTTTGGACTAAATTACGAAAAGAAAAAACACAGAAATTACACACACACCTCATTAGTTTTAGAAAGGGCACGAGATTACATTACCTACACTCTAGTTCAAATGCTTTCTTTTTTTTACTTTGAAAAACTGCATGCGTTGTAGACGCTTTCTCATTATTATTGCTCGAGTTTTTTTTGTCATGTTCATATTTTGCAATGTATAGAACCAGAGCCTCCAGTTCCACCGCCAAAAGGTCTGCACGGAATCAGAAGTCAAGAACTGCCAGGTATTCTAATTCTGCACGAGATTTTACCCGACTAAAACTAACCGATAACACACGAAATTTCCTAACGCACTGGATGGACGTCTTTTATAGTTTGTGAGACGATCGATTTGGTTTCCTAAGTAATCGGAAAAGGTGGGGAATTGTTGACCCACTCAGTATACCTACGTACATATCAAAATTGAATTGTATTCGACAATCAATTCTCATCGCTGAATTATAGTTGGAAAATTAATTGGTAAAGTAACTGTTTTTCTCGATATAGACGATTAAAAGTGGTACACTATTACCACTCGATGATATTATTATTCCTTGAACCACGATTTTTAGTTTCATTCGATACTCACCTAGGCGAGGTTGTAGTGCACTCTGTCATCAAAAAACCATTTTCCTAATTTGGTGAAAGTGTCATGCCACACCCCTTTATCTAGCGGTAAAGCTGTCTTATCTCGCAGATAAAAATCGAAGGCTAATCCCATCACAATCGCGCCTCGTCCGCGATTTTATTGTGTGCATTGTAGTGATGAAGTCTAGAGGGTGACTGTAATTTTCGTGCATTTTATCGCGTAAAAAAAAGGCCATGGAAGCGAATCTCCGCAGGAAATCGCCCGAGCAAATTGCTCGCAAGCAGGAAACGGCCCTGTATCGACATACCATTTCGAATTTCCCTCTCGTTTACGGACCCATCCCTTACAGTCAGTATATTGAAATAATATTTTCATCCTAAATACGCAAGTCACTTTCTCCACGACGGTCTTTATCTAAAACTAATTAGCTATTCACTATGGCGATTATTTAGATATCATAGTATTGATGAAGTAAAAGTTATTTTCTCTTTACAAGTTGAGTAGCTGGAGGCTGTGCGGATAATTTCTCTTCGGCTCCTCGATTATTATCAAGAACAGAAATTAGATATAATCGCCCGAAATGAAATACAAACAAATTAAAATCCAATTTGAAATCTGTCGCTATCAATTCACCAACATCTGTTTCCTCCGCTCACAATAAATTGAATAAACAAAGCGCTTGATCAATCCTGAATTAGTGTTAATAAGTTGCATGCTACAGCTAGAATCGAATCAGTTTGTATTGTGTTACGTGTGCACCACTCGGTCGAAAGGTTTAATTGTTATCTGTGCGTGATAATAAATTTCCTACCTCTAAGATAGTTTTGGTGGATGCGCCTTTACTGAATTGCGTAAGACATATCGTAATACAGAAGTATTTAGGTTCCCGCATAGCGCAATTTAATCACATTTAGTAATCGGTTGCATCAAATCCTGCTCATCTTTATTTGAAGAAATCGCTTGACTTGACTGAGAACCTAATTGTATTATTTTCAGGTTTTAACTGTACCTAATATCGGTAATTCTAGTACGTGAGGGCACTACGCATACAGTAATTCACGGTTGTAAATTTTATTTCCTTGCTGATAATTCCGTTAAAACTAGATCACTCGCTCATCGCCCAACTCGTAAATCGCCTTGTAGTTTTTATTTTCGACGGTAGTTAGTGCATTTTTACGTGTCGTCATCCTGTAGATAATTACCTGGCGCAGTTGCAGTTCAGTTAGTACGTCCCAGTAAATAACAGGTGACATACCTAAATGCCTACCATCTCCCTAAAAACTTTTCAAAAGCACGCAAAGTGTACGCGATGATGATGGTCACTTCTTCAGTTCGGTGGGGATTTGCCGAAGAACGAGTGAACGGCGACGGTGGAACTTGAGACCGATAAGTTCTTTAGTTTCCTTCCTGGCACCGATCGCCTTTAACAAATCCGTTCATAAATTGTTGTTGTTGATGTGAATTTTGTGCGTGATAAATTCGCAAGCAAGAAAAATGTTGGGAACCCTTTTGAGCAAGTTCATCGGTACTTATGATTTTGATTTATTTGAAAAAATAATTACCTTGGCCTTAAAATAAAATTGTTGTTACTTCATTTAGCTATTTATAATTATTTCGTTAGAAACATATAGGTGCGCTCATTGTGCAATTGTAAACACGGTGCTAAGGTATGCATTATACATATGCAATAAAATTTAAAATCCTACCACTCTTTTATAAGTGAAGTGGAGGATATCGTGGGAATATCACTAAATTGTTAAATTTCAGCGAGGATTTTTAGTGGTTTTGGTGCTCACCTCTGGAAATTACATAAATTTCGAGGTCGTTATTATGTATGTTATGTTGTGTGCCTCCTACTTGCCACAATCCACTTGTATTGTCGTACGTACGCTTTTATGGGACATCACAAAATAAAGTGACACGAAATGAATACGGAATCGAAGAAATTCTCTCACGTAGATATCGTTCGGTTAGTTCGGTATTTTCTCCCGATACCGATCTTAACTGTGTATCGGAATTTATTCTATTCACTTACTACACGAAAAAACTAACAAGAGTTCTTCGGTATTCTCGAGGTGTTTGGATTCTTATTTAACCGTCAGAACAGATATCGGTTATTGACGGTCTAAAATTTGATGTTTGTAGAATCTCCGAGAAAGTATGTGGAAAACGAGGTGACGATCCACTACAAGACACCGGTGCGACAGGAGATCAAAGAATATCTAAGCGAAGACGAGCTCGCTCATCGTCAAGCCGAAGTCATGAAGAAGATCTACCAGGAAGAGCGGCGGCGAAAATATCTTCAGGTTAGCCAATCGATGCAAGTAAGTGGAGGACCTTGTTTCGGTAAAGAGTGGCTTCTAAACCAGACTAACGGAATCGAAGGTGTTCTGCTTACTATCAGACTTAGTTAACCCCAGTGTCGAATATTTTGCTGGGGATTTTTGGGTGATTTTGAGGTTTTTTTTTAGGAGTTGCAAGATATGAACAGCCGTCGTCACACTGACAACTTCATCCCGTCTCAGAAGTCGCCGATCTCGCTGAACCGCTACGACGACTTCGGGGATGACCTGTCGCCGAGCGCCCCGAAGCCGCGACCGAAATCGCCAGAACGGCGCCTGCTGGCTCGCGCCCTGTACAATTTCGTGGGCCAGACGGCCCGCGAACTGACCTTCCGCAAGGGGGATCTGATCTACGTCAGGCGGCAGGTGGACAAGAACTGGTACGAAGGAGAGCTGAATGCCATGGTCGGGCTTTTCCCCGTCAACTATGTCGAGGTTAGTGGGGCAGCGCGAGCGACAACCAAAACACCGAATTCATTCACCTCTTCCTCTTCGACGACTGGCTTGCACAATAACGAGCGTGCCCGATAATAGTGGGCAGGCGGTAGGAAACAGTGAAAGTCGTAGTATTATGGTAATGAGGGAGATGAACGTTTTTTTTTTCATTGCGGAGTCTGAAATTCAGAGTCAGATTTCATGGGAGTTCGAAAATTCCCCAAAATGACAAGATTTAGATAAATGTCCCTAAAA
Source organism: Salpingus planirostris (assembly GCA_949788335.1). Taxonomy (NCBI): domain Eukaryota; kingdom Metazoa; phylum Arthropoda; class Insecta; order Coleoptera; family Salpingidae; genus Salpingus; species Salpingus planirostris. The sequence goes on from OX460917.1 coordinate 14,048,375, forward strand.
AAGATAAAAAATGCCCAAGCGACCCCAAAACTGAAGGCTACTTGCTGGTTTTGCTGAAGTACTCAACATCAAATTTTACACAATTCCCTTGACTTTTGATCTCAATTTCAAATTCTTCGACTATTCCAGATTCCAGTTTTTCTCGATATTTTGCTAAGAATCTGGAAATTTCTAACACCGGTTATTTGTAAGAGTGTTAAAATATTAGATGAAATCGTGGAACCCAAATATTGATATTGAAGAAATACAAAAACTATGAAAAAGACCTGACAGAACTGGTGGAATAGCACCTCTTTTAAAAAACCCTATTAAGGCCCGATCTTTTCATCTCCCGGTTAAAGTTATCCGGCAGTTAAATTTGCTGATTTTCATTGTCGTAACAATTGTAACCGAGGCATTTAACCGGCAGATAAACTTAACTAGAGGTGAAAAGATCGGCCCTAAGTATAAAAATATGCGACTAGTGATAAATGGTGATTGATGCCTTTTCGAAATATGGATTTTATTTTATTACAAATTTATTTAATTAATAATTCATTACGAGGTATTTGATGATATTTTTGTCTGAAATATTTGCTAACTTTTGGTAAATTCGTTCCCCTTATTGGGGTTTTAGCCAAGTTTTGTTGGATTTTCTCAAATTAGGTGGTTGAGCTCTTCTGAAAATGTAAGGGTAATTTCATGCATGTTTCAGCTTTTTTTCATTGAATTGAATATAAGTATAATAAGTATTGAATAATTTCATAATTTTGATCTTCATTCAAATTTCCTACTACGATGACTCATATTGTTTGAAGAGATTTTTTTGTTAAGTATTTGCTATAACTTTCCTTAAATTTAGTAAACTATTGCGATTTTAACCAAACTTTTTTTAATTTTCCTAAATTAGGAGGTCGAGCTCTTCTGAAAATTGACATAAATTCATGCATGTTTCAGTTTTTATCATTGCATTGAATATTGAATACGATATGACTCATATGTAAATTTGTCGGAAGAGATTTTTTTTCTCGAGTATTTGCTAACTTTTCTTAAATTTGGTTAACTATTGCGATTTTAGCCAAACTTTGTTGAATTTTCCGAAATTGGGGGGCCGCGGAGCTCCTCTGAAAATAGACGTAAATTCATGCATGTTTCAGTTTTTTTTCATTGAATTGAATATTAAAGCACTTCATAATTTCCTACTTTATTCGCCTCTATTATAACTTTGAAGAAATTTTTCTGAAATACTTGCTAAGTTTCGGCAAATTTGGTCAACTAAATAAGTATTGCGATTTTGGCCAATTTTTGTTGTATTTTTCAAAATTGAAAGGTCGAACTCTTCTGAAAATGTAAGGCGTAAATTCAGTTTTTTTCATTGATTATTGCAAAATATTGTACCTAATTCACCTCTCAGACTGCTACTCATACTACATATATTATGAATAAGAGATTTTTTCTCAAATATTTGTAAGTTTTTGGTAAATTTGGTCAACTATTGCAATTTTGCTAACTTTTTTGTTGAATTTCCCAAAATTGAAGCATCGAACTCTTCTGAAAATCTAAGGCGTAAATTCAGTTCTTTTCATTGAATTTAACATTGAATAATTTCATAATTCTGTACTTCATTCACTTCCACATCCTACTACGACTCATATCGCCTGAAGATATAATTTTTCAATTTTTTACTGATGCACGAATGAATCGCAATAACACTTTCGACCGTCCTTATCATCTCCTCTGCAAACTTTCCAGATCGTAACGTACGACGCGGCCAGGACCGCCCCCCGGAAGGCCCACGAGGGCCAGGCGCGGGCCAAGTTCAACTTCGTGGCCCAGACGCACCTCGAGCTGTCCCTGGCCAAGGGCGAGCTGGTCGTCGTCACCCGGCGGGTCGACGACAACTGGTTCGAGGGCAAAATCGGTGGCCGCAAGGGCATCTTCCCCGTGTCCTACGTCGACCTCCTGATCGACCCCAACGACCCCCCCGAAACTCCCCCCGTACCCTCGAAACCGGTCGCCTCCCCTGCAGCGCACTCTTTGCTATTGAACGGGTCCTCCGGCGGAAAGGAGTCGATGGGCAGCCACAGCTACACCCCCAATTTGCCCGCCACCCAGCTGACGTCTTCGAGTTACCACGCGAAGCCCGTGCAGATCGGGAACTACGGCTCGCTGAACAACCGGTCCGGGCGAAATTCCGTCGATCAGGCCCTGCACATCGAGACCCAATCGGAGCCGACACCGTAAGACTTTGCTATTAATTATATCGATTGGTTAGATTAGGACTTGATGAAATAATTCCGGGTATTCGAGAAATAATAATAAAGAATTTGCAAAGTCATTTCGATAAGTGCTAATCTCTTGGTGATAATTTCCTATGATTTCAGATATCGGGCCATGTATAAATATCTGCCGCAGAACGACGATGAGTTGGAACTTTTGGAGGGCGATACGGTTTACGTTTTGGAAAAGTGCGACGACGGTTGGTATGTCGGATCGAGCGATAGGACTGGGGCTTTCGGCACTTTCCCCGGCAATTACGTCGAGAAAATCTAATTTTTTCTGTTCATTTTGGTCGCGCTATAGTATGGCACAATAATAATTATTAGTCTCTTCGATATTATTTTAGAAATATGTGTTATTTATTATTTTATTGAGAGGCGGGTTCAATATCCGTCACCATCGGAGTCGAAAAAGACGATGGAGGAAATAATATTGCAACTGGTTTTGATGAATGATCACACAACTGAGCTAACAGTATTGCATTGCCATATAAATTATATGTAATTATCAACTATGTCTACAAAAAAGTGTTTTCTTCATAGAAATATTGCCGTTTTATACGTAAAGTAATCCATTTTAATTAAAATCGTTGCAATTCTCTACAATAATAATAAATAAACGTCGTACTTTAGCCAGTTTCTTCTTCAATAATAATTATTAATAATTACGAGTAGAGTCTATTTGTATATAAAAGTTAGATTTTTAGTAATAATAAAGCGTCTCTAGTCACTAGCCAAATAACAACTCGATGAATTATTAGGATTGTACTAATATAATAAAAAAAGTTTGCACCAAAAATCTTAACATATTTTGCGTATGTACAAATTATTAATCATTTTTTGAAAAATTATAAAAGTTGGATCTTCCATAATCTAAATATAAATTAAGGTTGAAATTTCTTAAATATACATAATTTATGTGCTCTCGTGATTGAAAAAATTATCTGTACCCTAAAACCACTAGAAAAATATTATAAAACGTGGTTCTACGTTTCAACCCTCATCTACATATTTACATAATAAGACTTGAACATATAGGAGTGCCTTTTGAATACAATACCTTTCATTAATTATCCTACCTACTTAATACTAAATTTTATTGTTATTTACTATTTTATTTTACTTATTGCATTCATCAATTCATTGGAAAGAAATAATAATCGTTATTATGTTATAAATGATATTTACACTTTATTGGTCTAATAGTAGATGAAGTGATACTTGCTTTTCAGAGAGAGCGTATATTATATTGATGTTCACTTAAGTTTTATTTATAACATTGTTTTACAAATAAATGTCACGTTACAAAAATATTAAATATCTACATTCTTTTTTAATTCAACCCTCGTTAGTATTAGAGTTTTACTTAATCGCCTGAATAAATTGAGTAATTTTGATCTTGTTGTGGTTTGACTTTGAACATGTGAGATATTGATGATGACACTTTTTGCGTAAATTCCACAACAAAAGATTAAAAAATCCAAATATTACCCAATTACTTTTACTTATTGCAAATTTGAAAACACGGCGAAATCGAATTTCGGTGTTTGTTGAATTAAACATAATACTAAAATAATGAGGATGAGATGTGACTGTTGTCGAGGGAATAAGAGTAATTTTGATCTGCGATAACCCATTGGTAATTTTTTCGATATTTTGTTAACAAATCCAGATGATATACCATGGAACAAAACAGATTTCCTAATTTTCGTGTTTTGATTGTACCTACTTCTGCAGGATATGTGCTAATAAGACGGCTAAGTGATAAGTTGCCTCAGTGATATCTAAAAAATAACTGGAAATTTTGGATTATTTCAGTTCCTCCCTAGCAACTCTCAACATCATCAAGTTTATTATTAATAAAAAAGTGATTTTTCAAATGTTAAATTTGCATTTTTTCGTTCATGATAATAAAATGTGATCTGAAACCGGTTTAATCCATCAAAGGTTATCATTAAATTAATTTATTTAACTATGGCGGTTTTTTTAGATTGGGTCTTCTACATTTTCTTGTTAGATTTAGGTGGTCTCTAGGAAATGGAAAAACAATACCTTATTGTTCGTTTTAAAACAGTATATCTCTTTCATTTCCTACTAGACGGCTAATTATTACGTCTGCCCTCCTGAAAGGGATATCATTTCTAAAACACCTTACCTAGCGGAAACGATATACCCTACCTATTCGAAATATGCATATTATCAGACACGCGCGCTGAATTATTTTTATCCTCGAGCAAGGTTTTTTATTTAAATGTTTGGTATTATTTTCCTAAAGAGCAGAGATGAATAAATCTTTAACATTTTCCTTCAAAAGATCCTTTTAACAATATGATGATGATTTTAAAATAGTCCCAGTCATAGGTTACCACAACAATAAAAAGTAGGTATATTATATTAGACACAATTTATACCAACTCTTTCATCATCTGGGAGTCGAAAATATAAATGGGAGTGATAACGTGTATCCTCCATCAGTCCAAAAAGTGCTTGATCACGCTCCATATTCTCCACATTTGCAGTGTGCGACTTCAGTGTAATAAATCATACTACTAACGTTAGGTACTGCACGAACGTCTCTATAAGTAAATAAAGTAAGTACTTTTTTTGAGTTACGAATAATAAAATACCAAAAAGGCATTTACTCAAAGTCGGAGATAATCCTACTCAAATTTTCGGCAAAATTCATTATTATATTGATAAAAAAAATATTCGTAGGAATGTATGTCTTGAAAATTCCAAAAAGGAGCTTGAAAAAGATGATAAAACTTTATTTTCAAAGCAAAAGGAAAAAAATCTGCTTTTTTGCCGGGATAAGTATTTTTCAAAATTCAAATTTACAAAATCCAAAACTTTTGAATCACTCAGATTATCGACATTCTCATAGATAAGGTAAACTTCTGAAATCATTTGCATAGGTAGGCTTACATTATTCAAAAACGCATCTTTAACACCGTAAACCGAATCTTTAGGATGATGCAAAATTTCAATCTTCATTATAATCAAATTTTTTTAAGGTATCACTAAAAGATGAATGACCTTTCTTATAACTTGTCGATAACTTGGCGATTAAAAAAATCACCAATTTCTCCTAAATAAAAATAAAATAAATAAACAAACAAATAAAAATACGAAATTGTTCCAATTAAAAGAAGTTGTTAGTGTTTCATAATGTTGTTCATAGATGACGCATCATGTAAATTGGAAAAAAACACTATTTACAAATTCCAAACTACCAGGAAAATAACACTTATCGATCTATTTATACACGATTAGTCTAAATTAGCGATTTCATAGATTGATTTTCAGTATCGATCAAGATAATTACAAATTCATTTTATCAGATTTAATTTGGCGGTTTTCATTTCAAATTTCGAAATCAAGCAGTCGTCAAACAATCACTGTCATGTCAACTGTCATCTGTCAGATAAGTGTCGCGTCCCAAAAATAAGATGTTAGGGGTGGTTTTTGGGGGTCGAAAACGTTTCTGACGTTATTATTGATCCGCGGGGAATTAATTCGGTCTTCGGAGGGTGCGTGGGCGCATCCCCCGTAAATGCGTCGTTCGCACCGAGCGACCATGACGCTTTCCCCGTCGACTCGAAAACCACAACAATAACGAAAAGGAACCGGCGATTTTCCGGGTTCGATCGCCAGAGCAGAGTGCACGGTGCTCCCTAACCGAGACGTCGCTTGTGTTTTCAGACGTCCCGCCACACTAAACCGGTCCACCGAGCCACGGGCCCGACGAATCCAGAGCCGGGCTTCCGACACGTGAACGCACGTACCGAACTCATAAAAGAGCCGCAATCCCTCCGCCGAGCCTCTTTTCCATCAGCCAGTCGAGACCGCCGGGTCGTTCGCGCAGTCACCAGTGTACGAGTGCCCCAGACCGCGACCGAGACGTTCGAAAGTGTGCTCCCGACGTCACAGCGCGAGAAAAGATGCCGGAAACATCCCTGACCAACGGCTACGCAAACGGACACGTCTCGTACGAGATGGAGGACGGCTCGAATTTCCTGTTCACGTCCGAATCCGTGGGCGAGGGACACCCAGGTAGGCGCATTTTTGGGATTTTCGCCAGAAAATGGCGGCAAGCGGTGCCGGCGTCTCTGCCTACACTCGCCACTAGGCTAGACTGCGCATTTCGCAAACACGTTTATTTTTAAGACCTCACCTAAAGCGACGTGTAACCCCTCATCCGACGGGATTGAGTTACCCAGGCTCGACCGAACGGCCCAGGGATGAGTGGAGAAAATGAAAAAACGTGGTCCACCTACCACGTGGTTATCCGCAGGAAGGCCGAATTTGGAAGTCCCCAAAACCTCACAAGTTTCGCAATCGTTGAAGTTCTAATGTATTTCGGATATTTCGGGATGGCGTTATTAGTTTTTTACATAATAAGTGCATTGTGCAATAATGCCAGCAATGTCAATGTCGCTTCATGCACATGGTCTCTCTGTGGGTCGAAAATAAAAGTGCAGGAGGAAACTGTATTTAGGCCAGACGTCATCACAAACCGCGAACTAATTCCGATTTGATCCATTTTCAACCTCATTTCTTCCGCCCTAATCTTTCGAATAAGTAAATGAGTTCATTTGAATAACAAATAAATAGAGATAAAGATAAAACACTTGAAATTTCTTAAAATCGCTAGTTTTATAAGAATTCGGTAACGCAATATACCGCATTGGATTGAATTTCTTTTGTACTGCGTATTATTAATGTTCCGTTTTTTCTTTTCAGATAAAATGTGTGATCAAATTAGTGACGCCATCTTAGATGCACATCTCCAACAAGACCCCGATGCCAAAGTTGCTTGCGGTAATTAGCACTTTATTTAGATTTTAATTAAAACAAAATATCTAAACTTTTTCGTCATTTTCAGAAACTGTCACAAAAACTGGAATGATTCTGCTATGCGGTGAGATTACTTCAAAGGCAGTGGTTGACTATCAAAAAGTAGTCAGAGAAACTGTCGAGCACATCGGTTATGACGATTCCTCCAAAGGTGACGATTTTTTTAACAAAACGCGTTTTTCTAAATAACTCGCTTTAAACTTTTATTTTAATTTTTTGTTTTGATCTCTTATTTACTTTTAACTATCGCGTCTCTTTTTTTTTCTGTAAATAATGTAAAATGCATCAGTAATAATTCTTGAGAGCACGCAAACATACACACACGCACATGAAAAATCCGTTAAAATGATTGATATAAATAATTAGGCTTGGACTGGCGAACTCTCAATCTTCTGGTGGCAATTGAACAGCAGTCCCCCAACATTGCAAACGGTGTACACGAAAACAGAGAAGAACCAGATATCGGTGCTGGTGATCAGGTATATTCACATTTGGAAATTATTGAGGAATTAAAAAATTAAAAAATCGTTTTTCTTACAATAATCTTAATAATTATTGGGGGACCATCATTGAATTTCGACCGCTTCTTAATGTCGTTCTTTACAATTTTTAAGGCATGATTTTTAGCTTCTCTTTATTATTTATCGCTTATTTCTTATTGTGCTTGCATATTTCTACTAGACATGAGTAATATTCGAATTTCTGAACATCCACTAACACGTAACACTTTGGTCTGTCAGTGACTTGATTGATTTTAATCTCGCAGCATTTTCCATTCACCGAAATCGATGACTTGAAAACGCTAACTAATGATTTTTGAACAATTGGCTGCATACGATTTCTGTCGTCTAAATTTTGTAAAAATTCGAAACCCTGACAGTTGTTTAGGTGAGATACACACACATACCTACCTGTACACACGGAAGTCTTGATTTCGGTAGGACTCTGTTGATTCTTGTCTCTGACTGGTTGCTCTCGGTTTTCATCATGCAGGTTTTGATTACAAGACGTGCAATGTGTTGTTGGCTCTGGACCAGCAGTCTCCGAATATTGCGGCCGGTGTGCACGAAAACCGAAACGAAGAGGAAGTTGGCGCCGGTGACCAGGTGAATCTCTTCTAATACCCTCCTTGATTGATTTTTTCTGTACCCACTTAATTATCGTTAAGAAAAGGATACACTCTCTACCACATCACAACGGTTTTTGTAAATATTTCGCTTATTATTTTGTGTAAATGTCGGTTGTGGCCTCTTACTACTACTCTGTCAGAAATAACGATAATTAGTCGTCCAAAAGTGCAGTCACTTTGTTTCGTAATTATTTATGGGTCGGTGACGGTTTAAGTTACGTTTATCTAACTGCATGTTTAATTTTTTTAATAACATTCATTTTATCGAACGCTTTTAATATTCATTGAAGATATTGCTAACATTTGTATTTGTGGGGGTGTATAATGAATCGTTACGCACATAACAATGTCCACATTCTCGTACAAGTTTTTAAAATCTACCTGAATGTTCCATAAATGTGCCAGATGAAAATCGCGATGACTCCAGGCGTTCCTATCTAACTAAAAAATGTTCAGACAAGGGCAGTGATCATCGCACAAATTCACAATCAATTATATGACATCTCTGGGCTGTTTCGATTCCGATTCTGTCCAAAATTCGCCATCTTATTGGCCATTTTTCGTGTTATTCAGGGTTTGATGTTCGGCTACGCCACGGACGAGACGGAGGAATGCATGCCGTTGACGGTGGTGCTGGCCCACCGCCTCAACCACCGCATCGCCGAGCTGAGACGATCCGGTGACTTTTGGTGGGCGCGTCCCGACTCCAAAACGCAAGTCACCTGCGACTACCTGTTCGATCACGGCGCCTGCATCCCCAAGAGGGTGCACACGGTCGTCGTCTCGGTCCAGCACAGCGAAAAGATCAGCCTGACCGAGCTGCGCGCCGAAATCGCCAACAAAGTCATCAAAAACGTCATCCCGGCGCAGTACCTCGACAGCCAGACGGTCGTGCACATCAACCCGTGCGGGCTGTTCATCATCGGCGGGCCGCAGGTGAGAAAACGCGACCGAAATTACAGGAACCTGTAATTTTATCATCATAGGAAACTGTAATTCTGGTTTCGAAATTACAGGAAACTGTAATTCTGCTACTTGTCATGATGATTTGTTTTTGTATTTGCTACTCTTGATTGACCATGACGTAAACGATTACCTCACAGACTGAATCGATCAAAGAACAGCGATTTTCCCCACTTTTGTCGATTTGGGGGTTTGATTGATTTCGTTGATTTCAGAGCGATGCCGGTTTGACCGGTCGCAAAATCATCGTGGACACTTACGGCGGTTGGGGGGCCCACGGCGGGGGCGCCTTCTCCGGGAAGGATTTCACGAAAGTTGACAGATCTGCGGCGTACGCGGCCCGCTGGGTGGCCAAGTCTCTGGTGAAGGGGGGCATCTGCCGGAGGTGTCTCGTGCAGGTGGCGTACGCAATCGGCGTGGCCGAGCCCCTGTCTATCACAGTTTTCGATTACGGGACGTCGCAACGATCACAAAAGGAACTGTTGGAAATCGTCAAGAACAATTTCGACCTGAGACCGGGCAAAATCGTCAAGTGAGTTCACTTTTATTCTATTTACCAGTTTTGCGGACGAGAAAATGATGTTCCTTATGTATTTGCTACTCTTGATCTAATCATGATGCCAACACATTTCTGATTTCTCGTTGAAATGGTTATCCACTGCACAGGTGTTCACTGTTTATCGCTGCTGGAGCTTTTCATTAGTTACTAAATTTAGTATTTCAGTATTTAAATCAATCTGAAAGGTGTTTTATTTAGAATTTGGTTATTTGGTTTGAAATTGAATGACAGACAGTCGCGACTTGCCAGCTGACAGCGACAACTCTGGAGCGCGTTCATAAAATTGAAAATTCTTCGGACGTCACCTTGTGAAAGAGAGAGAGAATAGCATTTATGTCTGTTTATGTGTAAGACAGAGACATACTTTCTCTAGGACGACGCCCCGCTCATTTTATGAACGCGCTTCAGCAGTCCTCAACATGTTTTTCTACTTGTGCAGCAGATGAAACCGAAACCATTATAAAATAAAATCGATTATTGCTTGCTGAAAATGATCTCAGTTTAATTCGGTCGTTTTCGTTCTAGGGAATTGAATCTTCGTCAGCCAATCTACCAGAGGACGAGCACTTACGGCCACTTTGGCCGCGACGGTTTCAGCTGGGAAAAGCCAAAGACCCTGCGTCTGTGACAATGAGGCGGCCCCGTCGACTCTCAACATTTTTCACCCCGATCCCTCTAATCGTTTTTCACTGTCTCTATTGTAACAGAAAATTTATCGAGTAAGTAGGCAAAAACGTTTTCCGTAGTTCCTGATGAATTGAGAGCGGCGAGACGCGTGCGCAGATCACAGTTGCGACCCGATCGACGTCGTCTCGCCTTCGTTTTTGACGAGGGGAGGAAACGACGTCGCGGTCGCTTCTGCAACTTTGCGTGGGGAGTGAAAAGTTCCGTTCGGCCTCGCTTTAGAGTTGTCCGGTTTTTTTTCCTTTCACTCCACACCTTGTGTTGTGTTTACGGAAAAGGAAATCTAGTTGGAAAAGAGCATTTACGCAAACACTCCGATCTGTTGCACGGTTCTCTCACCGATTGATTGATTGATTGATTGATTGATTGAATGAATGACCGAGACTGTTTAGGCATTTATAAAATCAGCTGCCCTTATCGTCTACCTACCTAACTAACTTACTGAAAATTTACAAACTGTAATTATACTATGAATTCATCTTTTCTCTATTATTTTTATTTATTATTTTTCCCATCAACTATTGTAATATTATTACGACTACATGACTTATTATTATGCTGTTCGATGACAGAGTTAGTAGGTGTAGATCTTGTAGACTCTAGGTTGTATAGATTTTAAAACGTTACAATTTAAATTATTATTTATAATCTTATATGAAGTAATTAATTAGTATCAATCAACAATCTTGTCGATTTAGTTGTAACTTATACAAAATAGTTTAATTAGTGATTTTTATGGTGTATATGTTTTTACCACATCCACTATTAAATATTATTATACTTAATATGCAATTTTCAAAGGAGCTTTTATGTCTTTAATAAAGGATTAGACAAAACGTTAATTTTTTTATGTACTCATACAGCCTGAAAATAGGAAATAGAAAGCCACTCTCAAAAGGTCCTGCAATTTTCCGTCTTTTCACATGCTGCATTAGAGAAAAATTGAAATATCCCATCAAAAGACACGCAGTGTAGTTTACTAATCAAACCGTGGTTTGTGGCACCATCGCTAGAAAATGCCTAGAATTAAATTTAACTGTCATCGTGCTGTCATGTCATCTGTCGTTGGTAAACAACAATATTTTGAGGTTAAGTATCAAATAAACGTGGTGATCTTGCGTTTGTGTGTATTTAAAAATGGGGAAAAAACGAAAATTGCCCAAAAACAACGACAATGAGGATACGGAATTCGATCCTGAACCGAAACATTTAGTGACTGCACATTTAAAAAACCAATTAAAACGTTTAATCATCATTTTAGAAGGCGCTCAACTTGAAACAGTAAAGGTAATTTATACCACGAAAATCGATGTTTTATCATAGGTATCAACAGAAAAATATTTTCAGGTCGGAAATAAATTTGAATTACTAAACTGCGATGATCATACCCACATGCTGAAGAGTAATAATCGAAATGTTGGCGATTGTCGGCCAGATATCACCCACCAATGTCTCCTGATGTTATTCGACAGCCCCCTGAACCGAGCAGGATTATTACAAGTTTACGTCCACACCAGCAACAACGTCCTAATCCAGATTAGCCCGCAAACTAGGGTTCCGAGAACTTTTAAAAGATTTGCAGGACTGATGGGTAAAATAACTAATATATCGAGCTCCAACCAAAGTCCCCTTAACCTAATGTATGATTTTCAGTTCAGCTCCTGCATAAATATTCAGTGAGGGCGGAGAATGGCCCGAAATTGATGCAAGTGATAAAAAATCCGATCACTGATCATTTACCGGTGGGAATAAAGAAGTACGCAATGAGTTTCTCAGCCAAAAAAGCGGTAAAATGCAGTGAGCTGATTCCCGAAAGTGACAAATCTGAGGAACCTGTCGCTTTCATAATTGGAGCAATGGCCAGGGGAAGTCTAGATGTCGACTATACCGAAGACACGTTTTCGATAAGTAATTACCCACTTTCGGCCGCTCTGGCATGTACGAAATTGTGTTCGGCATTTGAAGAGGCTTGGGGTGTCCATTAAAGACGAAACCGTTTATATACAAGTTGCTTTATTTAAATTAACAATTAATAAAAATACAAATTTTGACTAAAAACATGAATTTTAAAAATGCATGCCTCGAAAAAGTAATTCGTCCAATGAACATACGATAATAATTATTATGATAGGTACAACATAAACGTTAGGTAGGTAGGGTGGATCTACATTATGGAATACAGAAAAAACCGCGTAGTTTGTAGAAATAACCAGTAGAGTTGTATTTACACAATTTCAGTCTCGTTAAGCTACTTATAGTTAAAAGAAATAATAAAATTAAAGTAATAATTAAAAACGGGAAGTAACATTTTAAATTCGTTTCTCAAATTTCAAACAATTTGGGTGCAATTCTCTTGTTTTATCCATCAGTGTCTGTATTCAAAACCGATCTCAAGATGATCTTTTGATTATTATCACAAAGTCAAAATATAAATAATACCTACAAGAGTGGAGAATAATCTAATTAGGTTGCACTGTATCTATGACTGGATGTATATGTATAAAAATAGTCATTTCGTATTTAAAAATTAAATCATTTTGTTATCATTATTATTGTAGTATTAATTCGAGATTAATTGTTATGTAGTAGCGCCCGAATAATGAGAAAAATATTACAACAATACAAATGGCAGTGAGTCATTTTAGATTTTGGCAGTACTATTCTTCCAACCGATTAAATAAAATCGTTAAAATGAAAGCGCACACCCCAAATACACTCTCTATTTTCTACACATTCAATTCAAGTTAAGCCTGTGACCAGTTATTTTCTCCTCCCACGAAATTAAATTTGACTAAGTAAGTATACCAGTAAAACTTATCAAATAAGAAGACACATCCAGGTAGGTTAGGTAGATATTAGATGAATTTTCAAATTGGTACAATCAACAGTGGGGGAAATTCCTTCTCATTTTCATTTCGACAATAATCAATCAAACGATATCGAGATCCACTGAGGACCTCGCCAAATCTTTGGTAGAAATGCAAATTAGACAGTATCATTACAAATAAGTACAACTTTTCCGGTCTAGTTTCAATAGTAATAGTCCAATTTTGGTCACATTACAGGAACCTGTAACACGGGAGCGCAGCGCACTTGAGAAAAATTACAGAAAACTGTAATCAGGTAAATAAACGATATAAAAACCGCGCGATTTTGCGATCGTCACTCGTCCCATTAGAACACCCCCAATCAAGTCATCCCGTTTCCAGGACCGTCCCACTCGATCAAAAACTCCAACTTACCCCCAGGCCCGATGCGTTGCGCTTTCACCGTGAACAATTCCCCGGAAGCTATGCGATTGGCCGCCCCAAAGTAGATATTCACCGAAGACTTCAAATCGTCCATACTTATATCCGGTTCCGTTTTGACAGGACTCTGTTTCGGACTGACCTGCTTCTCTTTTGAGACTTCATTCGAAATCAACGACTTGTCGGGTCTTTGCCGCAATTTTCTCCCGTTGAACGCGTAATCCACGCAACCAGTCAACGGAGACTGCGCAGAAGACGAAGCCCCTTGTTGCTGCTGGTTGTTGTTGTTGTTCCTCAAGTTCCACTCTTTACCGTCCGGTCTAACCGGAACCACAGTTGCTGTTTTACTCGCGGTCTGTCCAGCGACGTAACTGGAAAACTGGCCCCGATTTCGCCTCGGCCTCCTCCGCTTCACCTCGCCGTTAGGCCCGACGAAAATGTCCTTCTCGCTCAGTTGACGTTTCTTCGGGCGCATCACCGGCTTGCCCGGGATGACAGCTGTCAAAGGCAGAGGCAGCGTGATCGAATCTTTACGTTTCTTCTTCGGCGCTTCATCTTGCCCCGATCTTAGTAGGGCCAAAAACGGGTTGTTTTTGCCCTCGAAGTCTTTCGGGGGTGGTATTATCAGATCGAGGGTGCTTTTCGACGAGGTCTCGTCGCCGGAAGTATCACAAGGGGTGTTCGGTTCGCCCGGATTCGAGTCGAGATAGTTCGATCGAGTTTTCCGAGTCTCCAGTTGATCTGGGGGGTAGTCGTTGCTCAGGTCGGACAAAAGGGCGGTCGAGTTCGACGCCGGAGGGGTGGGGGGTGCCGAGACCGATGTGGGGGGCGTCAATGGCAGTGCTTCGCTCGTGGTTTTGCAATTTTTGTTGTCTAAACTGAGTCTAGTGATGTACCCGCCTGCAAAACAAAACAAACATTGATTTTAATAATTTGTTTGCATATTTCCGGTCAATTCGGAAGTGGTAGGGGCTGTTAAATAATTAAAATTCATGTTCCTGCCACTTCAGAGTCACCAAGGGATAATGGAGAAAAACATGTTGAGGACCGCAGAGTTCGCTTTGTCAAATGTCAAATGAATGTCAATTTCAAAAAAGTTATATTTCAGAGTGAAATCGCGAGGAAATGGTTCAAAATAGTGCAAAGAATGCCGATTTTTGTGGGTTCTCTCACTGCATCCTTTAATATGGACCTCACATAAACATTTTTCAATAAAATTCAGGTATTTTCTTTGACATAAATGTAATATTTGAAGTTGGAGAATTTTCAGCGTTACGCTATTGATAACCACGAGTAACCAACTGGTTAGAAATTTTACCGGTGTCGAATAATTCTCATAAAATGATATTTTAATGATATTTTGATGATGTTCTCATTAGGGTATAGTGAAAGCACCAACCTTCACCGTCACCTCTGCAAATTCCATCGTTGGTATTCCGTCTTTTGGGCCTCCTGAGCACCCTCTCCCTGTCCCGCCCGCTGACCGACATCAGTCTCTTCCTTTTCTGCACCCCCATGTTCGTATACGGGGTGCTCTTCTTGGCGCACCCGGCCCCCACGTAGTCGCCCTTGTACAGCCGCTCGTCCACCACCACCAGACGACCGTTGCCGCCCTCGTCGACATCCTCGTCACCCTCGGGACTCGGACAGGGCGAGTCCGTCTCCGAGGGGTTGCCGTTCTGCAGATACGCCACCCCCGTCATGATGTTCCGCATGTGACTGTCCGAGGGGACGATCTTGCGACTGATTGCGGTTTTCGGATCACATTCACTTCTGGTTTCCGTCGATAAGAACTGGAGGCGACGGTTTCCCTGCCAGCTCTCCCTCAGTAAATCCTCGCAGATCCGCCCCTGGAACGTCAGGTTTATCGTGGGGGCCGGAGGGGGGAGGCGCACCCTCAGTCCCCAGATGGTGGTGCGCTTTTTTATCTCTCGGCCGCACTTGAAACGGTTCCGGTTGTTGGTCAGCACGCTCAGGATGCTCTCGCGACGGTCCGATTTGCAAACTGAAGAAATCTACACGAAATCGTTAGACGTTTACATTGTAATTATGTCGTTTATTTTAGAGACTGGGAAATATGCAGGAAAATAGTTGCAATATGCACGAAAAAGTACTCAAATCTGCACGAAAAGTACGAAAATATGCACGAAAAACGGCGAAAATACCTATGCACGAACAAATCCGAGAATTACCAAAATATGCACGAAAAAAGACGAAAATACCGAGTGCAGTACTGGCACTATCCTTTTTCTGTCGAGTTGGCCGTGACCATCTTTCTGTCTCATATTATAAGCCTTTGAAAAACAGAGACAGAATGATAACTTTTACTGAGCTCTTATCTTCGTGAATTTTTGCCATTTTTGCGTGATTTTTATCAGTTTTATAATACAAAATATCCTTCAACTTCTGTTCTATTATCACAAACTCAGAAAATTGTATGGAATGTGGACAAAAGATGCAAGAAATATGCAGTTTTCTTCATAAATGCATAAAATGAATATGCATTTTCAAAAAAAATACTCGAAATATGCAAAATGCATATTAATTTTCCAGTTTCTATTCATTATACGGAGACATCAAAAAAATCCTTCATAAAGGGAGGCTATGACTCTCATTCTCTCTCTATCCTTTTAGTAGTTTTCAGATGAGACAGAACGATTATCATAGCCTCCCTTTATGAAGGATTTTTTCGATGTCTCTGTAGTACCTTTGGTGGTAATTGCAAGGCGTGCCAATTGTCGTTGATGTACGGAATGATGGTGGTGTCCAAATCGTAATACTTTTTGAAATTGAAAGCGGTCAAATTGAAGAGCATCAAGTGCACCAAGTCCACCCACTTCATCTCTAACCGTCTCAAAAACTCCAAACCTTGATTACAAGTCATGCAGATGAAAACGTAAAACCTTCAAATTAAAAATACACATGAAAAATGAAGAATTGGTTGAGCATCGTTATTTATACCTGTCACCGCAATAAAGCGGATACTGTAAACAGTCTATGCACCTTTCGTGGAACCATTGCTTGCACCGTCCGCACTGCAACATCTGCCTGTACCATTCGCCAACATCCCCGCAATAGCAGTAAACGTGCTGATCGTTCACCCGATGATATGTGTCCCAAGTGAGCGAATTCAACTAGAATTATGTTTCGATTTATTATCGATTTACTGGGGAAAAGGGCAAGGACTTACGTCATAAGGTAATACTTTTGTGCTAGGAGTGGGTGCATTATTATCACTGATGCTCGATGAGGTCGAGATCCTGCCGAGGTCTCTTTTCGCCCCGTGTTTGCTATTAGATTCGCCCTTTTTCAGTCTGTGGGAGTCGCCTCCGAGGCACCGTCGACACGTCCACGACGACTCTACCAACCAAAACGTCAAATTACCGATCGAATTGACCCAGTCGAGAGACTTTTTACCTCCCGATTGGCAGTCTAGCGGGATCTCCGGCTGATGACACTTCTGGTGGTAGCCCCGGCCGCACTTGTCGCAGACGGCGATCTCGCGCTTGTTCTGCGGCGCGGACTTCTTGCAGACGACGCAGAGCAGGTCCTCCTGCTGCGGCGTCGTCAGCTTGGTCAGGTCCTTGAACGTGGACCAGCTGTCCGTGTTGTCGCCGAACTTGACCAGGCACTGCTCCCGGACCGGGTCGACCTCCACCACCGTGCCCAGGTAGTAGCGGCCGTCCTTCTGCTTGAGCAGCACGTCCTGGCCGGGGCAGAAGCCGGCCGACTCGCGCTCCACCAGCGTGGTCGAGTCGGGCTCCTCGCTGTCGGTCGCGTCGCCCCGCCTGCCGGCCCGGGCGCCGGCGGGGTGCGGCTTGAGCGCGCTCGTCATCGTCGGGGGGGCGCCGCGGCTCTACTGCAACAATCCGGCGCGAACGCGCTGAGCCCCCATGGTTTCGCGTCGCGGTGGCGGCGCGTAGGCCTCGCCCGTCTCACGCGCGCCCCGATCGGGGCCGAAGGGGGCGCGATCCGGGCCCGGTCGGCCGCGGGCCGCCCCGGGCGGTGCTGTGGGGGCGGTTGGGGCTATTTACCTGCATTCGCGGCTCCTATCACTGCACCAGTCCATCCGGGGAGATTACATTCGTTGCGGCCATTAAAACGACTGTTTGTTCAAAGCCCGCCAAACGTAACGACCGCGGATTGTCGCCGCGCGGGAGCGGATCCGGCCGGAAATGACGGGCGCGTCGCGATGACGGCGGCGGACGTCGACCGCGGTCGAGTTTAATTCAAAAATGTGGCGAAATTAAAAGAAATTCGAAATTATTTTGAAAAACCTAACGACATTTACGTCACTTTCACGAATGGCGGCAGATGGCGCGCCAGCCACTGACAGACAATCCGGCAACCCCCGATAACGAAAGTCCCCTAAACGAAACCACCAACCTAGAGAAACAAAATAACTAAATCTGAAAAACTCGTTTTATTTCTTAAAATTGCCACGAAATCAATCTTATAATCATTAAACAAATTATAGAAGATGCTGCTTTAACGTGAAGTATTATTTAGAATAATAAAGCAGCAGCTACAAAAATTGCATCAAATTTAATATTTAAATAAACCTAGCGGCCTCTCTGCCCTTAATTAATTTGTAATATAAATGAACTTTAAATGTTTAAAAATAAATCGATCAATTAGAAAAAAAAATGAGAAAACTATAGTAGAAAAATTCATCTATGGTGATGACTCCTTCGATCTGAATGCCCCCTATCTCGGTTAGGACTTCTACTTCTTCTATGGGGGCTTCTTTCTCTCTCTTTATGGGGGCTTTTTCTATTGGAACCTCTCTCTTTATGCTTCCTAGTATTATCGTGTTTACTCCTATGTCGATCCCGATCCTCCCTGTTTGAAGTCTCCCGCCTTTCCACCCGTCTGTCCCGATCGTCCTCTCGGAGAAAGTCCCTCCGGATATCCTCCCGGACGTTTTGATGCCGCTCTCGATCCCTGGACCACTCGCGGTTGTTCGTAACGGTGGAGGTGCTACGTTCCCTTTCGACATTTCTGGGGGGCTCTCGAGGTCGTTCAATGGGGGGTGGTTGAATTGCTTGTGGAGGGAAATGTTCCTGAAAACGCAAATATTAAACAATAGTCGAAATATTGAATCGAGTGATAATATTTACCTGGAGGTATTTTTGTATTTTCTGTTGGATCGGGACCGGTATCCTCGGAAAGAGTGTGGAGAACCACTCGAGTTTCACCAGCCATTGCCTCAGCATGACCCCTATCGGCATCATTTGCCCACCGCCCGCTTTCACGTCTAGCTCCTGAAAGACTCGAAAATTGAAATAAAATCTGTTCGCACCACGAGACTCGACCTCTTCAAACTTTGGGGAGGAATAAAATGAGATAGCACTCTACCTGTTCATGTACGCACCTCTTCGTCTTCAAGGTAACCCTCATACCATTCGAGCAGGTCTTTCGGGGGCAGCGTGTAGCGGATGTACATGAAGCCGAGGGCTCGGATGTAGGGCGAATCGCAGTGGTTCATCAGGCCGTTGAGCTGTTTCCGGGTCAGTTTCAGCGTGAACAGTTTGTAGAGCAGGCAGTAGGCGGTGGAGACGATTCCGCCGGCGCCGACGCCCCTCACGCCCCCGCACATCCCCGTCTGGCCGGAAGTCCGGCGCGAGCCCTTTTCCCACGGCTCAAGGTGGTTTACCTTGTAGTAGATTTCGTCCACGACTTCATGGTAAGTTTTCAATTCGTACAAATTCACTAAACATCAAAATCGGTGATCAACGATCTGGTTTTAGCTTGGTGAGTCGATTGAAAAGTTGTTCGGTCGACAACGTAACGTACCTACCTTTGAAATAATGGGAACTTTGTATATTTGTGAGGATCAGAGGGTTCAAATTCATGCTGCGTTCGTTGCCCCATAACGGCAGGACGTTGCTTTGCTTGGAGCTCGGTTTGGCTGAATATTCTGTAAGAGGAAAACACAAAATGTTGACTTTTTGTTGGTTCCTTATCAAGATTTTTGGGTTTTACCATCATCACTGTTATCCATCGTTGTCAAATTATCGAAGACTTGGCAATAAAATTTGAACGGAAACTAATGTTTTGCCAAGTTCTTGGAGTTTTTCCAATAAAAATTGAGATTATTTCGACATAATTTCAAGAATCGTGGACCAAACGAACAAACGCAACCAAACAGTCCACCATTTTTAATTTTTCACTGTTGCCAACCTAAAACACTCGTGGTTAGTACCAGTTACATCACTTAACCAATCGAACGAATAAATTATCCTATAGTTGGCAACATTGAATCTTAAGAAACGCTGCGGTAGTTTTAATCAGTTTGAATTACAGAAAACTATTCAAATTGTCGAAAAGTAGAATAAATTGAAATTTATTATAAGTTCTTTAGAATACAAATTTAACACAATAACGAATTAGTTCCTTAAAATATTTGCAAGACAATTAAAAGCATCAACTGAATTATTGAAAATCCTAGGATTTTTTACATATTCCAGTCCCCAATCTGGATTCAAACTCGGTTCGACTCTATTCCGCGCCGGAATAAATAAACTTGTTCCTTTAATCCTCGTCCTCTCGATCATTTTCTGTTTTCTCGAAACCCCGACCGAAATTTTTTGTAACATTTGATTAAAATGGGGGGTGGTAGAAATTTTCTTTTTGTACTCTTCGACATGCGCAAACAGCCACAACAGGGTGCAAAGAGTCGGAAAGAGTGGTGTTTCTTTATCGCACCAATGCAACATCACGGTAATTATATTCTCCATGTATTGAGAACACCACGAATTCGCTTTGGATGGTGGATATTTGCAGAAATTTATCAAAATTTCCACCGCTTTTGTGGAGGCGTTCATTTCCGGCAGCGATCTTGAGCTCGAAATTATCGTGAGATATAATTGCTCCACCAGTAAGCCACTCATCTCGAAACAAGTCGATTTGCATCTTCTTGTCACAAATTCTATGAGAAAAAAGAAAAAATCTATTACAGGAAACTGTAACTATGATAATTCTTAAAGTCTTACCTATGTCTTCTAAAGCGTCGATAATTTCTACGATTGTGGGGTTTTCGCCAGACAACAATTGTATGGCTTGATGACAACGATATCTCAAAGTCTTTCGAGGTTCCGCACTTTCCGTAGCTTCGCTCAATTTCCGCCGAATTTCTTTGAGTTTCGGTTCGTCCACAGAACGCGATCTGTAACCTTTCCAAGCGGCTTGGATTTTCGCTGCCGCCCCCGACAAGATCTTCTTCACTTTTCGCTCTTTCCGAGCTTCTTCACTCAAAAATTCCGCATATCGCTTCCGGATCAAAAATCCTCGCGAAAATCGCTGAATTTGCAAAATAGACGCCATCTTCGATTTATAAACATTCCGTTCTGTCCTCATTTTCAAAAAACATCGAAAATATCTCTGAATTATCAAAACAGCCCATTTTTGTTTCAAATAACTATTTCTCGACGAAACCATCAGTCTAGAAGCTCGATATCTCCTCTGCATTGTTATGACCACTTTTCTAAAGTGTACGAAATTATTTCTTGTTCGTTTCGAAAGTTGGAGTTGCTTATACCAACGCTGAATTTTGAGACATGCTTCTTTTCGCTCGACGTAGACTTTCCTAGTTGCCACCATCAATTTATAAGCTCGATACTTTCGCTGAATGATAATTACGCAAGCCACAATTTTCCGATACTCGGTGATTTGTTGACGCATCAATAAATTCGCTCTGAATCTTTGTTGTATCTGTATAACACTGGATTTTAAAAGCAGGAATTTAGTACGTTCTTGTCGCGATTTTATTTTATTCCTGAAACGATTTTGTACGAAGATTGTGGCTTTTTTCAGGATTAAAAATTTGTTCCTTTCTAAATCTCGTGCCTTTGTGGCTCTCCAATATCTTTGGATTACTAAAGCACTAGATTTTAGTCGACTATATTCCTTAATTTGTGATCTCATCAAAAGTTGAGCCCGGTACCGTCTTTGAATCATAATCGTGACACGCTTCAACTGCCGGTACTCGTCACGTTGAATTTTCATCGAGTTAATGGCTCTGTAGCGCTGTTGTAGAGTAATGGTTGCGTTTTTCAACGTCAAGAACTTCAGTCTTTCCGATTTGGTTGCGATGAAACCTCTGAAGTGATTCTGAATAATAATCGCAGCAGTTTTCAATGTTAGGAATTCTTTTCTTAATCGAGTTGTCGCTAATTTAGCTCTGTATCGACGTTGGATGGTCTGTACAGCAGATCGTAAATCTTCATACTTCTTTCTTTGGATTTCCATGACTTTCATATTTCGATACCATCGTTGAATTTCAACTGTAGCCAATTTCCGTTCGATGTAACCATGTCTAGTTTCTTTCATAAGTCTATAAGCCCGGTATACTCCCTGAATCAAGATTACAGATTTTACAATTTTCTGATATCTCGTGAGTTCCTCGCGCATTTTTAATTTAGCTCTGAACCTTTGCTGAATATTTATGACACACATTTTCAAAAGTATAAATTCAGTTCGTGCTTTTTTCGATAATTTCTTGGCTCTGTACATCGTCTGAATGTAAATTGCGGCTTTCTTCATAGTTAAAAATCGATTTCTTTCGATATCTCGCGCCATTTTAGCTCTCCAATATCTTTGAAGTACTGAAGCACTAGACTTTAGTTGATTATAACTTCTCGATTGTAATTTCATGAATTTCTGTGCTCTGTAACGTTGCTGTAGAGTAATTGCTGAATTCTGCAGTGCTAGGAATTTCTTCCTTTCTTCCTTCATCTGGCATAGACTTCTGAACCGCTTTTGAATAGTAATCGTAGCATTTTTCAGTGACAAAAATTCTTTTCTTGAGCGATTCATCTCCAATTTCGCCCTGTACAAAGTTTGAACTTTAACGGCAGCATAACGTAAACTTTCATATTTATTCTTATGGATTTGCATAACTTTGACGTTCCTATACCATCGCTGAATCTTAACGGCACCTTCTTTTTGATCACTGAATATTTTCCTAGTTTTCACCATCAATTTGTAAGCGCGATACTGGTTCTGAATCAGAATTATTGAGGATCTGATCTTTTTGTAATTCGCAACTTCTTGGCGCATTTGTAAATTTGCCCTGAATCTTTGCTGTATCT
This sequence comes from Salpingus planirostris, assembly GCA_949788335.1. Classification (NCBI taxonomy): domain Eukaryota; kingdom Metazoa; phylum Arthropoda; class Insecta; order Coleoptera; family Salpingidae; genus Salpingus; species Salpingus planirostris. The sequence goes on from OX460917.1 coordinate 14,071,165, forward strand.
TCACGACACACATTTTAAAATGTACAAATTTAGATCGCTCCTCTTCCGATAATCTCTTTGCTCTGAATGTGGTCTGAATGAAAATTGTAGCTTTCTTCAAAGTTAAAAATCGATTTCTTTCCATATCTCGTGCTTTTTTAGCTCGCCAATATTTTTGAAGCACTAAAGCGCTAGACTTTAGTTGATTAAAACTTCTCGATTGCGATTTCATCAATTTATGAGCTCTGAATCTCTCCTGAATCGAAACCACCGCTCTTCTATAAATCTCATAATTGGCATGATCCTTTCTCATAGCCATTTGAGCTCTATAACGACGTTGGATAACGATCGAAGCAGATTTAAATTTTTGGAACCTATTGAAATCTTGTCTCATTTTAATCAGCCCTCTAAACCGTCTCTGAATTTTCATAGCAGCAGATTTCATCTCTTCAAAGTTCTTTTTCTCTTTCAACATTATTAAAGTAGCTCTGAATCGTTTCTGTATTAAAGTGGTAGCAAATTTAAGCTCTTCATAATCCTTTTTAGCAATTCGACCTAATAATTTGGCTTCATACCGTCTTTGAATAACAACCGCAGCATTTTTGAGCCTCAAATAGTCAGCACGAACAGATTTCCCTATTAATTTTGCCCTAAATCTCCTTTGGACCAAAATACAACCGGCTTTAAGGGATCGGAATTTCTCGACTTGCTTCCTCATTTCCAAACGGGCTCGATAACGATTCTGCATAACGATCGCGGCACTTTTCAAGGAAATGAATCGACTCCTTTCCAGTTTCATCGAGATCTTAGCTCTGAATCGTCTCTGGATCGTCACGGCAGAATATTTTAAAACGACATATCGGTTCATCTCCATTTGCATCATTTTCGAGGCGAAATACCACTCTTCGATCATCAACACTGAAGCTTTCATGCTGTCAAAAACGCGTTTCTGATGCCTCATCGCTACCAAAGCACGAAAACGACGTTGAATCGTAATAACCGCCACTTTCAGTTGCCGATACTCTGTAGATTTCTTCCTCATTTCGTTAATTGCACGAATCCAACGCTGAATTAAAATTGTCGAGGCTTTCAACGAATCATAACGAGTCTTAACATCTCTCATCAATTTCAACGATTCATAATGATTCTCTATAGTAAGGACCGAATATTTTAGAGTTCGGTACTGTTTTCTCACTAGAATCATTCGTACAAAACTTTGGATCTTGATAGCCGAAGAAATTCTTCGTTTGCATTTTGTAGATACCAACCATTTTCGTGCAAAACTTTGTATTTCGATGATTGTCGATCGCAATTTCGAGTATTTAGTTCTAACGGAATGCATACGATACCAACTTTGGATTTTACGAGCTGCTTTATCACGCCTCACATCCTCGATCAAGGTCTTGGCTAGCGGAATCCATTGCTCCAATTTTCGAAGCAATAACCGTTTCCTGTACCAACTTTGAATTCGCAAAGCTGCACTAGTCATCTTTTCACGTCTTTCTTTCAATTCCGATCGTTTGGAGATCATCGAGTCGCTCCTCCACCATTTCTGAATCACAAAAGCATGTTTCACCAAATACGGAGCTTGGAATTTATGAATGATCTGCCACAAGAACGAAAGGGTCTTCTCCCTGTGCCCATCCGCGATATCTTTGGGCGAAATTTCGGCGAGTATTTCGAACCCGGCATCGTTTAAAGCCTGGAACACGATTTTCAAATTGTGCACCTTCTGCAGACGCGAAATCGCGGGCACTCTCAACTTTTCCGTTAAATCGTTCCGTAAAAGCATTATCTCCATGACTCTTGTCAAGCGAACCCCATCTCTCAAATCCACTCCAAGGCAATTGACTGCGTAGACGAACTCGTTGATGTAAGTCTGTTTATGCGTTACAATGTAACCCAACAGTTTTAGATATTTTGTAACGTCACCAACAGCAGAGAGTGTCTCTCTAGCCAGACGTAAAAGTGCATCTCTGCTTTCTTTAACTGGAGCGTTTTGGCAAAACAGGCAAGGATCGTGAGGAATCAACTTGCTTTCTTTGGCTCGATCCAGAAAATAGACCAAAGTTAGAAACTTCTTCAGCAGATATTTCTTCAACTCGATCGAATACTTTACAGTGTGCACACTCTTGTATTTCTTCAAGAGGAAAGGACTTTTGAAAAACCGTTCAGACAAGAACGCGCTTATCCCCATCAAATCGGAATTCGAGTGCAAAGGCAACTTCTGATTGTAAATCGTCTCTAGACCAATACGCAACCAAAGCGGATTATAACTGAGCAAAATCGACATGATTTCGGATTGCAACCCTAAATCCAAATGAACATCCCGGTCTTTCCTGATCGATAAACGATCGGAGTCGACTGATTGGCACACTTTCGTCAAAACCGTCCTCATGTCTTTTGAGGCATAAAGGCGAAAAGCGGCTCGCCTTAAAGAGTTCAGTCTCGAATTGACGTTAACTCTTTCAGAGACGAGCTCTTTGCTGGGTGCCAAGGCGACGTTCCTCTTCTTGCATTCGCGCCACAATCGCGCCACGTCCACCGGGTGACTCTGCTCGTTCGAATCCAAGTCTTGGTGAGGCGTCAAAAGGGCGTTCAGCCATTTCTTGAATCCTTCAGCCTGCTCTTCGATCCACTCCTCGCTGTAGTAAAGCGTCGACGTCATGAAAGGATCCAGTTTATTCGTTGCCGCCAACAAGAACGGATCTTTGAAGATGACTTCACTTGTATCATTCTTGGTGATTTTACCAATGGTCGCGCTTAGAGTCTTCAAATTCAAACCGGAAGTGCGTTTGGCTATCCTCAAGGCGGCCACTCCACCGCTCTTGGCCCACTCTTTCACTTCCGGCTCCTTCAGACGTTTCGGGGGTGTTATATGGAAAGTCGCATCCGATTTGCGTTTCTTTAGTAATCTCGAATTGGTACTACCGGTGATGCTGCAATCGCTGGAATATGATTCTTCTTTTATCGCTAGCAGGGGTTTCGTGCGATTATCTGCGGCCCAAAGGTTCGCTTCTATCACGGATTTGGCACTGGAATCGTCGTGATCCGAGGACGATAGCGGTTTCAGAAAAACCGGAGATAACTGAAGACTCGCGAAATCTCCCACAGATGTTGACTCTTTTATATAAGTGCTCGAACTTATATTGGCTTTCTGGTTGTGAGCCTCGAGGCTTAAATCTTTGACGTAAGTTTCCGTACTCAGGTTGCCCTTTACGTAGGTCTCGGTACTCGCGTTTCCTTTTACATAGGTCTCGGTGCTGATGTTGTGGTTGGATTTATTCACCTCGAAAGTGACGTTTTCTCCGTTGAAAAGCACCACTCTCTTGCCCGTTTTACTCAAAGTCTCGATCGATTTTTCCTCGGTGGAGCAGCAATCCGGTCTGAATTGGAAAGTCGAGTTTTTGGGTGTAGTGTTAGGCGTGAATTGAAAAGATAAAGACTGTAGTTTGAGATCCATAAATTTGGATTGAGTCACGTCAACCACAACGTTATTTTCCAAACTATCTTCGAAATTTTCATCACGATTTTTCAATGGTTTGCACATAGTTGGTCCTTTTAAAATGTAAGTCTCTCGACGATCCGGAACGTCCGGTGACATCAACTTGTTGAAAATGAATCCGGAAACATTTTGAGACGTATTTTCCTTTCCGAAAGAAGAACTTAGGGGTGGGTTGACGGTTATTGAAGGCACGTTGGTTATGTTGGGGAGCGCTGGGCGCTTATTTGGTGACTTCATCTGCCTACTTATTGGTGATTTAGTTTTCTTTACTAAAAACGTCGGTTTCGTCTGTTTCTTGGCTGGGCACTTTTTCGATTTCTGTAAATTATTTAGTTGATAATTCATGAGGAAACTCGTAATAAACGTAATAACCTTGGGAGAAATGGATTTCAATATCACTGGAATATCTCGTTTGAGTTTTGATCCATCCTCGAGTGTAAAACCGTACCTCCAAGACCCGGAACACTGGGGAAGCCACTTCAGCTCGAGGGAAACTTCACCACATTTTGGAATGTGCGTTTTCGTCCAGCTAAATTCCACCGACAACTCTTGTGGCAGGAGTCTACTGATGAATAACTACAAAAAGGTTGTTCGCTATAATTCTCCGCTTGCCCATTTCAAATTAAATACCTACATCAATATCGTTTTTGGTGGGATTTCGTATTAGCAGTTTTTGACTACAGCTTTTACCGACAGCAACGTTTTCGAAGAAGATTTTCGGATTTGCGGTGAACGGGGCCAAGATCAGGACATCGTCCTGATTCTCCACGATCTGTTCGGGCTTTTTTTCCGTGCAATTTCTTGCGGGAGACACCTTTACAAGAAAAAACAAGTTTTTAACCTATACAAGTCCAAAGTTAGTAACTCACCTCAAAAAACATTGTAAACACTTAAAAACGGTGGACCACTAGTATGAATGAAGTTAATTTTGTAAAAATTACAGATTAAAATGCGTTTTAGAACAAATTTTATGGCACAACAGTTTGTTTCGTTCGATTCAAAACTGACAGATAATTGACTTATGACAGAAAACGTTAAGAAATTCGAAGCAGCCAATCAGAAAAGCTTGATAGTTATTGAGGCCTCATCCAGTGATGCCAGATTTCCTTGAGCAAATTTAAAAAAATTAATAGAAAATATCAAAATTCTTTTAATAAACTTTCCCATTCATAACCATCATCTATAACAATTTCACGTAATTAATCACAATTTGTGTTTCAATTCTTGATCCAGAGGAAGTTTAGCGAAGTGGCTATCCACTAGAGATGCAGGAACATCAGAAATTTTTGCAGGATTCCATTTTGGTTTCTGATCTTTGTCAATTAATAAAGCACGCACCCCTGCAAATGAAAAATAATTTAGGCGATTAATCAGTCGATATGAGTACTGTTACTGAGAGTACCTTCATAGAAATCTTTATTGTTGAGACAGTTAACAGCCAATCGGTACTCCATTTGCAGACACTCTTGTAAGTCCATTTTAGAGCCATGTTCTAATTCCTTCAAGGTAACTTTAAGACTAGTCGGAGACATCTTATTCAAAGTCTCCACCGTATCCTTGGCCCACTGGGATCCGTCTTTCTCCAAATTCACAAAAATCTCTTCAATGGTACTTCCAGAAAAGCACTGATCGATTTTCTTCAAATGAGGAGCCAAACTGAACTCGGTGTTGTCTTTAGTGTTGTACTTGGCTAAAGTTTCATCGATAGTCTTTTCATTGTTACACTTCAATAGATTTTCTTCGAGCTCTTTTAATTTTTGACTGTCACATAAATGAGTGGCTACCCCCGCTTTTAACACATCCGAGCCTTTCAGACGGTACCCCGTCAAAGCCAAATAAAGACCCAGTTTGCCTCCGAGTCTCGGTAAGAAATACGACCCTCCAACATCGGGGAACAGCCCTATTTGAGTTTCCGGCATGGCAAAGACGGTTCGTTCCGTTGCTATTCGATAGTGGCCATGTACCGATAGCCCCACACCGCCACCCATGACGATTCCATCGATTATGGCGATGTATGGGATTTTGTAGGTGCCGATGATGCCGTTGGTCATGTACTCTCTTCGAAAGAACTCGTATCCGAGTTTCTCACCTTTCAATCCGGCTTGGACTACGGCTCGTACATCACCGCCAGCACAAAAGGCCTTCCCGCCGGCTCCTTTCACGATAACTAGCGATTTTTCGTTTTCCCACGATTTCAATTTCGGGTAGAGTTTGTTTATCATTGACAAATTCAAGGCGTTTAGCGCTTTAGGACGATTCAGTGTGATAACTCCTACGTTTCCCTTATCCTCAAATATGACATCGTTTTCTTCTGGATTTGTAGACATTCTTCTGGAGAAAGCACAGTTCGAAATTTGATTTTTAGGGGCCTTGGCTAGATTTTTGTAGAACTTCGAGGTTAGAATGGTCAATGTTCTCTATAATTATTAACAATTAATGTGGATTTAATTGAAATGTATTGTGAATGCTTACAACCATTATATTGTGTTTTATGACGAGCAGGGAGAAACAGGTCTTATTTTAAAACATGTAGAAAGACGGGATCAAAGTTCAAATTTCACAACTGTCAAGTGTCAACTCGTCAATTTGTTTTTGTTCGGGCAACAGTTGTGGACCGGTCCACAAAGTATGAAAAAGAGATGCGGTCACAATGGTTATCGGACACAAGGGCGACTGGATCTGTCAACTGTCAGTAAAATCACAAACTATTATAAAATACACAATAATAGATGGTCAAATATTTCGTACTGAATTCCAATAACTTGTATCTTGAATGCGTTGAAAAGTATTATCATCCACCAATTATTCTTTGTAATATTGTAAAAAATAATAAAATTACAATTACAGTTGTAATTGGCAAATGAACGATTTAAAAAGGACTGCATCATGTAAAATGATAACTGATGGGTCATATCGTTGTGCAAATATATTCTTCATGTCAACGCAAATCACTCTTCCCATATAATAAATAAAGTGCCCCTTTATCCTGACAATAAATCACTCGTACAAACTCCACACCACCCGAATGGTCATCATCATCAGTGTTATCAGCAAATTTATTCCCAAATGCACCATGTGTATTACATGATGCACCAGATTGAAAATAATTGTAGTGCGATTGTCCGACTCTATCTGTAAACACATAAATACCGAGACTCGCAGAGTGTTAGCAATTTCGGCCCCTTCCCATAGAAAACGCGAAACAGGACCGAAAATGAGCGCAATCCCGCCGATCTTATTATCGCTAATTACCGTGTCATTATTAAACGGCCCTAGTTGCGTAAGTGGTCGCAAATTCCCACCCGGATTCAAATTCGGGGTCGCGACCGCCTCGTACCAAATCGAAGGCGGATGGAACGCCAGCGGTGAGATCGAATCGCATTTTCCGCTCTTAATTTCCAAAATAAATTTCCCACCCTCAGGAAAAGGCGAAAACATCTGGGACAGACTCACCCACACCCACCCCGAACTGATAAGCGACCACACGACCGGCGACGTCGCTTGCGACTCGTACAATTTATGGCAAACAGACATTATAAATGTTGCTAATTTGAACGTCCGCCATTATCGCTTCTCGTTATCGTGGTCGAGACTTTTGCCCACAGGGTTCACCGATAAAATCAACCCGGACGGGGTTAAATACTACAATAATCTCATCAACGGTTTACTGCAGTGGGGTATCCAACCTATGGTCACCCTGTATCATTGGGACCTGCCGCAACCCTTACAAGATCTCGGGGGGTGGACCAATCCGAAAATCGCTGATTATTTTCAGGATTTCGCTAAAGTGGCCTTCGAATTGTTCGGAAATCGCGTGAAATACTGGATCACCATCAACGAACCGTCCAGTATTTGCGTGGATACTTACGAGGTGGATAAGGGGGCCCCTCATGTGAAATCCCCGGGGATTGGGGCGTATCTGTGTGGTAAAACCGTTATTTTAGCGCACGCCAACGCTTACAGACTGTACGATAATGTCTTCCGAGAAAATCAAAAAGGTGCCTACTATTCCGTCCCGAAAAATCATTAAAACACTAATGACCTGTATTTCATAAGGGAAAGTTGGGATCACCATTGATTCGATTTGGGCCGAACCTAAGACTAATTACAGCGAGGATTTACAAGCCGCTGAAAGAGAAATGCAAATGTCCGTAAGTATGAGCTCCTTTAATGGTTTTTAAATGACGACTTATTATGTCTGTAGCTGGGATGGTGGGCGCATCCGATTTTCTCCACGACTGGAGATTATCCGGAAATCATGAAAACGCGTATAGCGGATTTCAGTAAAAAGGAGAATTTTTCGGAATCGCGTTTGCCGCCTTTGAGTCTCAAAGAGGTGAAGTGGGTCCAAGGAACTTGGGATTTTTTCGGTTTGAATCATTACAACACCTGGTTGATTAGCGATGACGACAACCGAACTGGGGGGCCCTCCTATCAGAAAGATAAAGGGACGAAGGGGGTGAAAGACCCGGATTGGAAACCGTCCCCTAGGATTGTGCCGTGGGGATTTCGGAAACTTATGAATTGGATCAGGAGAGAATACGGCAATCCTTTGGTCATCATTACTGAAAACGGATACGGGGATGACGAGGAAAATGATTCGAGCATGCCGATCGCCGATGTCGATCGAGTGGAATTCCTCAGGGTGATTATCTATTATATGACTCGATTTAATAGTTCTGAAGGAGGAGCCGTCTGAATAATCAGACTAAAGGTTACAATTTCATCACGAAGACGCGCCCTCGTTTTTTCTATTGCAATTAAATTATCGGGAGTGTGTGAAAAAGAGCACTTTGTAAACAATCCGGCTTTTTCTTGCCCAGACTGTAGACTTTGGCTGTACGCCAATAATTTGAGCGCAACTTGAAATAACTTACAAGTCTATGAAAGAAATCGCATGAAAATCCGAGATAGATCTTAAATTTATATAGGTATTTTCGCATGGTAAATAATACGGGGCGAAGTTGCGACTTTATGTAAACCGGAACCGCGCTGTAAAGTTTATCGATGAAGTTGCGCGGATGCGAGTTGGTTTTATTTTTCAGGAATACCTGAAAGCGGTGCTTTCAGCCGTCCTCGACGACGGTTGCAACGTGAAAGGATACACGGTTTGGAGCATAATGGACAACATGGAGTGGCGGAGCGGCTACACGTGAGTTATGAAATCTTTTAAAATGGAAAAACCGACTTGTGCGCTATTTTCGCAGGACGAAATTCGGGCTCTACCACGTCGACTTCAACGACCCGAACAGGCCCAGGACCCCCAAACAGTCGGCGGCTTTCTACGCGAAAGTCGCAAAGTTCGGCGTCCTGCCCGCCGAAATCCCATAAGTTAAACTGTTCGACGGGAACTTTATTTTTATCTGTTATTATAGTTTCACGTCCAAAGTTTCCCCACATATCAGAATTGTTTATGTGCACACAATGTGGAATGCAGAGTACATCCAAAACTTGCTCGCAATAATCGTACGTGTAGGTGGAAGGCGTATACAGTGTACCAAAAAATTTCTGCAACCTCATTTGCAGCCATATTGTAATATTATTGCTCTCAAATCAGCAATAAAAATTAAAAACAGTGCTAAATCGCTTAAGATAATAAAATTCTGCATTTTGGAATCTCAGTTTTGCTATTTAAAAATGAAAACTATAACAGGAACAGGCCTATTCGTAACTCTCAACGATATCGGTCAGAAAATCAACAGTTGATATCTCTATGGAGGAGCCAATGAAAAATCTCCTACCTTAGTGATCGATAACGACTTGTTGATTTTTGAATGATACCGTTAAGAGTTAGAGAATAGACCTATTAATTTGATAAGACACATTGAAAATATTTTGTTGGATCAAAAAAGTATTTGCACACCTGGTTTTTCTCGAAAAAATTTTAGCAAAAATGCCATAATTTGGAAATATGTAATGTTTATATCTGCAAATATGTATAAGTGATGCTAATATTGTGAATGTTCGAACACATGTATAAAAATTGTAGACACCTTCAAGAAAATCGTACATTCAGTATGTCCACGGATGGGGTTTAAAAAAGGAAAAAAAAAATTATTTCTGATTTTACAAAAAAAAATATTCTGCTGCTGCTCTCAAACCTCTAAACCCCATTTCGTTTTCATTTCAACATGATCAGGTATTTTTTTATTGAATTCTATTTGAAAATTTTGGACTTAGAAATATTTTCATCCAAAATCAATAAAAGTACCAGAAAGCGAAACCATGGTCCAAAAATTTTCAAATAAAATTCAATAAAAAAATAACTGTTCATGTTGAAATGAAAACGAAATGGGTTTTAGAGGTTTGAGAGCAAGCAGGCGATTTTATGAAGAACAATTTTTTCTGTAAAATCAGAAATAGAATTTTTTCCCTCTTTTAAACCCCATCCGTGGACATACTGTATGTGCAAATACTTTTTTGACCCACTGATGTAAATCGCCACCAAATCCTGGACGAACTCTACCAGCTTCTGTTTCAAATTTTGATGTATAATAAATCCGATTATTCCAAGTTTTAACCGAACCCTTTAGAGTTGAGAAATTGTAATGAAAGAGTTCGACAACTACGGAAATGAGTAATAGAACACGCACCTCGACGTAATACGTGCATATTAAGTCATAGCCGTTAGGAAAAAAGTGGAAGCCTTTTGGGAACAAAAACAGGTCCGTTAGTGACGATTTACATAAGCAGGTAGACGGATTAAATAAGAGCCCAAGAAGCACACAATACAAGACATCAACACACCATCAACAGAGATAAGTAATGTTATTTTAATGGACCACAAAAAGCGGTAAATGGTAAACGGTTGCAAAAATGAGTAACGGGGGTGCGAAAAAGTCCGCTCTTATGCAAACGTCATACTGTTGACTTTAGAGCCCTGCTGGAAATTGCGCCGCTTATTCACCCCGACCCTTCCGGAGTCCACGTGGGCAAATCGCGTTAACGATGGGTGCAACGGGGGGCCGTTTCAGGTGGGGCCACCCCGTGCCCGCTGGGGGAGAGGGTGGTGTGTGCGACATGGCAGGCGAAGAGTCTCCACGTCGTTTGTAGTGTACAGTTTAGAGTGGAGAGCCACTAGTTCGGATCCAACTGGCGTTGTGGACAGAACGTGCGTTCATCTCCGTGCACAGTGCGACACGCGGTCGCAGATGTAATTTCAGTGTCGGTGTCGCAAATCGAAAAGTGCCCTCACGTGTAAGTAATCTCCGCGCGCTATCATATCAGAGATTCGGCGTTCTTTTCCTCCGTGCGGGTTTTTTCCTGCGGACTTTTTCCGCCGAGCGCCGGAGGAACGGACGTCTCATATTTTATTGGCCAATAATGCGGTTTTTCTTACGGCAAACGGGTTTTTAGCCCGTCTCGGGATACTCGAGGTATTTCACCCACCGGGCATTGTCCGTCCGCCGAGTCACGTCTTGAGTTGTCGAGGAATTTTTACTCTTCGCGCGCCTTTCATTCATAAAAGCGCCCGAACTTCCCGATTTCAAACTAACCAGAACCGGTCCATTATCGTACGAGATAATACTTCCATGTTCGAGTAAATCTTCAAAATATTATTTTTCCTGCGAGTTTATCTCGAATTTTAAATAATAACGGATAAAACCAATTAAATCTTCAACGAAACCGATGGCGCGTTTATCTGAAGTTTGACCGAAAAGCGTAACCTCGACTCGAGATGACGGTAGAACACATTTCCACTTTCGAGCCGAAAACCAAAAAAAAATCGTCCTAGTCTCATTATTTCTAAAAATAATCGAATTAGAAGCGTATGAAGATATCGGAAATTCATGTTACGCGTGCTCGGATATTTCGCAACAAAGTGCACATAATAATCTTTGAGCTTTTCCGAAAATAATCGGCCGACCTCAGCTATAGTCGTCGTCATCATCATCAGTTTCGCGGCTTCTTCCTCTAATCAACTCGCGTATTATGCCGGCTCGATGCGATGATTGATGCGCTCTTAATTAGAATTTAATTAACCGAAAACGAAATGAAACTCGACAAAACATCCGGACGAAAAAAGCGTAAATTGATTCCTCCCGTCTCGAACGAACAAACAAAACGATTTATTTATTTATGACAATTATTATTCCAGGGACTCGGAGGAAATGCATCGACCACGAGACGGCCAAGTGATCTTTGTCCAAATGAATAATAAACACGACCACTGATAACAATGCCATGAGCATTTAGAATATCTTATTGTAACAAATCGGAATAAAGATCTCAACAATGGAGGTCACGATGTGAATAGACCCCCGAAAACGCTAAAGATTATCATTAAAATCGAACAAAAAATCGAAAATGTCATCAACCACCATCGGATCAATTTCCACCCTCCTTCTCCTGGTGATAACAGTGAACGGGTTAGTGGTACCTCCTAGTGCTACCGCAGACAGTAAAAGGACTAGCACGAGTTTAAATGTCAGCCATAACGTCTTCACGATAGAGCAACTCCTCACCACGGTCTTCCCCAAGAAGACCTCCAACGATTTGGACCTGGACCCGTGCAAAGCCGGTGAGTATTCGCGACAATTTCGGGCCATAGGCGGGGAATTTCCGGGCTTATTACGCTGTTCATTAGCTCGGGGTTTAATGGCTCTGTTCGGTACAATGCCCCACATCCTCAAAACTGAGCTTTATTGCTGATTGTGGGATAAATCCCCGACTTTATGTAAGCGGGAGAGGGATGTGTGCGAAACTGTTACGAGTTTCCAGATTACCGCACTACACGAAATTATACGGACACATCGTGATATAACGATAAAGCTCCATCACTTTACGACAAAATAAGACAGATTCCGGAACACCACCTAAAAGTCAAAAACAATTGTAGTTCGGGGATTAAACAACCGTTTCCAAGATAGTTGCTATGTAATTGGCAACGCTGGATAGCTGAGTGAATCTAAAATCTGTTCATATGCTTACCTGTGCTTACCTTAAAAAATTGATAAAAAACGGGAAGTAACTGAAACTTGCGTGTAATTCATAAAAATATCCGAAAAATTGTTGAATTTAAATTCTACTGAAAAACTGACAAATATTTTTGACTACTTTTCACTGTTGCCGGTTTTCCGTAGCAACCACCTAGCAACTGTTGTTTAACACCCAAACTTCAATTGTTTCAGACTTTTAGGTTATTTTATTAAAATGGATTTCACTGAGGTTATTTCTTGAATTTCATTAGGGGCAGGTATCGTTCTTTCCCTTAGATTTGGAGTAGCTGGAGAGAGAATTTAGTGCGCTCTCTTGTGCCCGCATAACGTGTGTATACGTCATCCGACTGTACTAACTTTGCCCTATTCAAATTTGGCTTTGTGTGTGGAAAACTGGATCGTACATTGTGGCACTCTCTGTGCCGGCTCCGGTTACTTTTGTGTCCGAACGGTGCATTATTTCGCCGCCGACACGCCGGTCCGCTCTTTGGACCGTTCCTCAATCGTTACCCGTTTCACCTATTAATAGCGGGCCGAACGCGGTAGGCGAGTGTCCGCCGTAATGGGGAGTTAATTGAAAATCGCGGCAATTTGTAAGGATCGCCGGCTAATGCGGCAAGTTTAATGGCATCGCCGCACGTTTAATCCCTCCGCCTGCCCTGTTTGCGCTCACCTAGTTAACTTTCGCCCCTGATGCAAGCCGAAATGTTTACGTTTGGCGCAAACTCCCCGTGCGAGAGTCAAGAGACGGAGGGATTACTGCTAACAACCCTCCTTAACTTGTTACGGGGAAAAATTACACCCTCCCGTTATTAGGTATGGAGTGTTGCTATAGACAACAGGACCTGCATTATTCAGGGGCCCGGGGGAGACGGTGGACACACGAATTAACTGCGTATGTGAGTAAAGGCGCAGTGAAAACGAAAACGTACAATTTGCCGCATTCGGGAATTGGGTTGATGAACTTGTTTTTCCATAAAGACTCGGTTTATCTCGAATTGGTGCCCTCGTAAAGTTTCGCAACTTTTCATTCTGCGTCTATCGGCGATGATGAGACCGAACGCGGTCCGTATGACCGCAGGAAATGCCCGCATATTTCGATGACTCAGAATCACCGGGAGCTCTTCGGGAATTGCGCGCAGTTGCGTTTTCTGGCACTGCTGCCATATCAACCCTCACGTGTCAAAGAGCCAATTATCGCGAACATTGAACACGGCGTTAATTGCACCCCTTGACCGAAAATGCAACAAATCGAGGGCGCTACGCCCAGAAATTCGGGAGACGCCATAAATTCCGGACCGGGCGTAACGAGGGGGGTAAAAACCGGGAATTAATCGGGCGATTATGCAGGGGACCCTCGAGATTTCGGCTTAAACGCTCGCCCGATTAATCCGGCACTGGATTTGCAGACAAGAGGCGAGAGTGGCAGGTAACACGCGCCCTGCCGCTTTTCAAAAGACGTTGATTCATTTCGTTATTTTCTCATGTAAATTTCATAGTGACCCGACCCTGGCCTACTCCTTTGCGAACGCGTCCCATTATTTTTGCATATTCATGGGTGTTCAGCGCGAATTGTTACGCGTGTAACGGTCGCTTTAGCTCCACTTGGAAGTCCGTTTATTGATTGCGAAAGCGGCAGTTAATGAAGCCTTGCGTTATCATCTGATGGGATTACAGAGGGTTGTTGGCTTGTCTGAAACTGTACCTTAACAAGGGTTTGATGGCCGGTCACTGATGGACTACGATAGTCCGCATTTGTTGGATGCCAATCGCGGATTGCACCCCTAGGGCTTCTACCACAAAATTCTGCGTTCTACAATATGGAGATTTGTTCAGTAGGTGCAAATCTGAACGTCCGCCCTTGATCTGGAGGGTCCTTATCGTTTTGACCGGTGACCCGGGGGACCCGACGATAGTGTCAACGTCATTCCGAACGGCAGCTGGCGAGATAAATTCCCGCATCTGTTTTGTTGTACATTTGAGACAACTTGTCTCTGAAAGCGAAGCGGGGAAATCTCCAAACCTTATCGATACGTAATTGCCATGAGAGCAAACAGAAACCGCGCAAAATATAAAACCAGGATAATAACGAAACTTTTCTGTATCGTCCGTCAGGTGGCTTCCAAGGGGACATAGCGATCCCGCTGCCCAAGCCGAAACCCCCGAAGGATTCGCTGCTGCAGGAGGAAGTCGAAAAGTACAAGCAGGAAGTGCTGGAAGGTCTCCAGATCGAGGAGGAAGGTCTGACCGATCTGCTCAGGAAAAAGACCAAGCAGCCGTCTCAGGTGGTCACGCCGAAGAGTTACAACGACCCTTTCGACAACGTCTCGGGGGTTATAGGGAGCACCTCGCACAAAAACGGGCAAATTCTCAAAAAATCGAACGGGGCTCACCGTAATAACCACCAGGTCTACGCCAGGAACAAAACTGCCACTTTACGGTCGCATAATGATACCAATGACGGATTTGAAGGGCAGCCTCAACAAGAGCATTTGGTGGAAGACACAAGTGAAGGCAAAACGAAGATCCGGCACAGGAAACGGCACGCGGAAGAGATCGGAAATCGAAGACGGAAACGGCACCAAAGGCGATTGAGGAAACTCCAAAAGTGAGTAGATTCCTAATTCTTATTAGATGTTAACGTTGTTTGACTCAGGTCTAGTTGGAAACTCTCAAGTGAAAATTAGTTTCCATAATGTGATCATAGAGGCGCCACTAAAGTTGACTACCGTTTTAGTTTAAAAAAATTCCATTAGATGTCATCCCTCTATTGTTATCATTTTTCTTCTTCCCAAAAGATGGCGTTCAATTTTAGAAAAATCGAACCGCCGTTAATCTCCAATTATGGGTTTTCGATAAGCTTCATTTCATTGCACCAAATATTCTGCTACCTTTGAAAGCTCAGTAAAATTGAATTCATTTTGCCAAAAAATTGTATATGAAATCGGTTTGTAAATAGAATGATTTCGCCATATTCTAAGAAAAGGCCACTAGTAGCAAAGATTCCTGTAATACCACGGAAAGTAAATTTATGTACACGTGGGCTAACTAGATGATGATTTGGGCATTTCAGTGGAGATGGAGATTCGGGCGAAATTCCGGTCCACGATTTCGAGCCGAATTTCGACTTCAAACGGAAACCTCCTTCAGTACCGACGTACTCTGACACGTCCGGCCATCAGTACCACCGAAGAGTCACGAGGGCCGCCACTGCCCGCAAGGAACGCGTCTGGGATTACGGCGTCATCCCGTACGAAATCGACGGCAATTTCAGCGGCGGACACAAGGCTCTTTTCGTCCAGGCGATGCGCCACTGGGAGAACTTCACCTGCGTCAAATTCGTCGAACGCAACCGACTGGAGCACCCGAACTACATCATTTTCACAGAGAGACCATGCGGGTGAGTGGTCTTCATATACGATTTCTTAGGGTCTTTGGTTCGAGGGGGTTATCACTTCATATTTTCCTGTCCCACCATTGCACAATTTCATAGCATTTCATGACATTTCATGCCATTTCATAAGCATTTCATTCCATTTCATAAGCATTTCATAGCATTAATTCATAAGCATTTCATAGACATTTCAGAGCATTTCACATCAGCATTACATAGCATTTCATAAGCATTTCTTAGCATTTCATAGACATTTCAGAGCATTTCACATCAGCATTTCATAGCATTTCATAGGAATTTCATAAGCATTTCATTCCATTTCATAAGCATTTCATAGACATTTCACATCAGCATTTCATAGCATTTCATAGGCATTTCATAATCATTCCATTCCATTTCATAATTCATAAGCATTTCATAGGCATTTTTTTGACATTTCAGAGCATTTCACATCAGAATTTCATAGCATTTCATCGGCACTTCATAGACATTTCAGATCATTTCACATCAGCATTTCATAGCATTTCATAGGCATTGCAGAGCATTTCATATCAGCATTCCATAGCATTCCATAGGCATTTCATAGTATTTCATAATTTCATTTCGTCTTGTCTCATGCATTTCACAAGTGATAATCCCTTCGCTTTGGTTGGATGTAGGTGCTGCTCCTTCGTCGGGAAGCGCGGGAACGGGGGACAGGCCATCAGCATCGGTAAAAACTGCGACAAATTCGGCATAGTGGTGCACGAACTGGGCCACGTGGTCGGATTTTGGCACGAGCACACGCGGCCGGACAGGGACAAGCACGTCAACATCATCCGGGAGAACATCATGAGCGGTAAGGCGATTCTTTTCGAGATGATCCGGATCGGGATCGTGCAGTCACGTCCTGTAATGGCCGTTTCCAGGTCAGGAGTACAATTTCAATAAGCTCAACGAGGAGGAAGTGAACTCGCTGGGCCTGATCTACGATTACGACTCGATAATGCACTACGCGAGGAACACGTTCTCCAAGGGGACCTATCTGGACACGATCCAGCCGATCGACGTGCCCAATAGGAAGCGGCCCGAGATCGGACAAAGGGTCCGCCTGAGCGAGGGAGACATCGCGCAAACTAATCTCCTCTACAAGTGCCCCAGTGAGTCGAAATCACCTCACTTTGAATTAATTCAACTCCTCGTATTGTTTTTAGAGTGCGGCAGGACTTACCAGGCGAATTCGGCGACTTTCGCGTCGCCCTCCTACCAGAACCAGAACGGGCCGGAGGACGGCGTGAGATGCGAGTGGAGGATCACGGCCACTCACGGCGAAAGGATAGTTTTGAATATTACCGATTTGGACATTGAAAAGTCGACGAATTGCGGCACGGATTACATAGAGATCCGCGACGGCTATTGGCACAAATCGCAAATACTGGGTCACTTTTGCGGCACTGGTAAAGTTGACTCGATCACGTCGACCGGAAGTCGAATGCTGGTGACGTACGTGGCCAATAACGCGGGAGGGCACAGAGGTTTTACGGCCAATTACGAAGGTCAGTATCCAGTAGCACTCGAAAAGTGCCGAATTTGATTGTTTAATTAATTTTTATGAATGCATTTACATTCAATTTGGTATAGAGGTCAGTGGTCAAATCCCACAAAACATATGCATTTCCATAACGACCGCCTGTTGAATGTCAGAAAACATTAAAATTACAATTAAAATAAGTGTCAACATAAAATGTCAGATACCTCATACTTTGGAACAAACGGTTGTCATCGTTTTTTTTTGACCGATTTTTATGCGGTTTTCACTGAAAAACACGGGGCATGTCTGGGTAACCACGCTATCCCTTTCCGTTTTCAACGTGTTTTCAGTCATTTTTCACCTCAATATTAACATTTTTCGTATTTTTCTTGCCTGTTTTCCTTGACCGAATTTGATGCGAAATCAACGTGTTTTATGTCCGGTTTGGTTTTCAAGGTGTTGCTTGTCCGATTTTTATGCGGTTTTCACTGAAAAAATCGGGGTATGTTTGGGTACTATCAGGGCCTGTCATCTAGAATGAAGTTGGCTATGGTACTATACTATAGTCTATCCGAGATAAACTGAACATCACGTGACCCCAAAGTACCTGACAAATACCTGTCAATGGTTATCAATGTTTTTCAATCAAATTTTGCTAAGCAACTTAGGTCACGTGATGTTCAGTTTATCTTGAATAGACTATACACGATTACACACCTCAATATGAACATTTTTCGTATTTTTTGCCTACCTAATTTTATTTACCGAATTTTTCAAGTTTTCCTTGTCCGAATTTGATGCGAAAGTATGTTTTTTCGTGTTTCTTCTTATCCGTTTTGGTTTACCGAAATTCAAAGGTTTTCCTTGTCCAATTTTCATGCAGCTTTGACTGAAAAACATCGGGCATGTTTGGGTACAAACTATTTTCTTCCGTTTCAGTCGTTTTTCAACGAAATATGAAGTTTTCATATTTTTTCTGCATGTTTTTATTTGCCGAATTTTTTAAGTTTTCCTTGTCCGAATTTCATACGAAGCGAAATAATGTTTTGCCGTGTTTTTTTCTGTACGTTTTGGTTTGCCGAAATTTGAAGGTTTACCTTGTCCGATTTTTATGCGGTTTTCACTGATAAACATAGAGCCACATCCGCTTCCGATTTGATGCATTTTTCATCTCCAATTAAGAAAATTTCTAACTTTTTATTATTTGCAGCGATCTGTGGTGGCGAATTGATAATCGACAGCGAGGGCCATCTGGAGTCACCGAACTACCCGGAAGAGTACCAACCGAACAAAGAGTGCATCTGGAAGATAACCGTCCCAGAAAACTACCAGGTCGCCCTCAGGTTCCAAAGTTTCGAAGTGGAAAACCACGACGCCTGCGTCTACGATTACGTCGAAATCCGCGACGGCATAACTTTAGACAGCCCGATAATCGGCGTCCACTGCGGCTACAAAGTCCCCACCGACATAATCTCGACTTCCAACAACCTCCTGGTCAAGTTCGTCTCGGACGGATCCGTCCAAAAGGGCGGCTTCTCGGCCACCATCATGAAAGAGTACGACGAGTGCACCCGGATCGACCACGGCTGCGCTCAAGAGTGCGTCAACACTTTGGGCAGCTACGAGTGCACGTGCAAAATAGGCTACGAACTCCATTCGGATGGGAAGAACTGCGAGGATGCCTGCGGCGGAATTTTGAACGCTTCCAATGGTACGATCACGTCACCGTCCTTCCCGGATTTGTACCCTTTGAATAAAAACTGCGTCTGGGAGATAATCGCCCTGCCGCAGTACCGGATCACCCTGAACTTCACCCATTTCGATCTGGAGGGTAACAGCATGCATCACGCCCAGCAGCAGCAGTGCGATTACGACCGGATCGAAGTCATCAGCAAATTGGTCGATAAATCGCGAAGACATGGCGTTTATTGCGGATCCAAAGCTCCCAGTCCGATAACTTCCGAAGGAAACGTTATGAGGATCGTCTTCAGTTCCGATATCAGTGTGCAGAAGACAGGTTTCGCCGCGGTCTTCTTTACCGGTTAGTATCTTCTGTCAATTGCCAATGACCAATAGATATACCAATTTGGATTTGGACTCTAATGGTTTCAATGTGTGTTTTTGTCATGGGACAGAACCCAATAGAAATAAATGTTGCATTCTGTTGGTAATTCCATAGGAAGCATTGAATAATCCTAAAAATGCTTCAAGTAGCATGATCATAACGTTGATTTGGTACCATTGAATCATTATTCTCCTAAGGGCCAACTGCACCGCTTTTACTTAGAAGTTAAAGCGGAGCTTAAGCCTTAACTACGATTGTTAACAACAATTGTTGCTAAGGTTTAAGTTCCACTTAAATTTTAAGTGAAAGCGGTGCAGTTGGCCCTAAGTGTGCTGTATTGAAAATCTATTATCATTTGCATTTGTACCATTGACAATAAATAAGTAATAACAACGTTGTCCAGAAAAGGCATATCGTCCATTTTGGCCAAAACAAAACGTATATGTCATAAGCTATTTGGGTCACAACTTTTGCTCTTATTAGTAAACAAGACTGTGATCACCAAGAAGGGTTGTCATAGTGAATTTCACATGTTCAACAGAAGATAATCATAGTCAGTGATAGCGAGATACAGATGGTAGCGCCACCTATTGTCTGCCATGTCCAATGATTGTTTCCTATTGGATTCTAATGGCACTTTAAAAAAAAAAACTCTAGAAACCATGGTAACATTGTATTTCTTTGCAGACATGGACGAGTGCGCTATAAACAACGGCGGTTGCCAACACGAGTGCATCAACACCTTAGGGTCGTACAAATGCACCTGCCATAACGGCTTCACCCTCCACCAAAACGGCAGGGATTGCAAAGAAGGCGATTGCAAATACGAAATTTCGACCCCCTTCGGAAGCATCGGCAGCCCGAACTACCCCGACTATTACCCAAGCAAAAAAGACTGCGTATGGCAGTTCGAGACGACACCGGGTCACAGGATCCGCATCTCGTTCCTGTTTTTCGAGGTGGAGCCGCACCAGGAGTGCTACTACGATCACGTAGATTTCTACGACGGATTATCACCGGAAGCGCACTCTTTAGGGAAGTTTTGCGGGTCGAAGTTGCCGCACATGATCGTGTCGACCGGGAATCAGCTCTACATGACATTTAAATCGGATGCTTCCGTCCAGAGAAAGGGCTTTTGGGCGACCCACGCCGCAGTTTGCGGGGGCATTTTGGAGGCGACCAAATCGAAAAAGCACATTTACTCGCATCCGAGGTTCGGTAATGCCAACTACGAGAATAAGGCGGATTGTGATTGGACCATTAAACCGATTCCGGGTTACACGGTGTCGTTGTCGTTTTTGACTTTCGATTTGGAGGACGAACGGGACTGCGGTTACGATTACGTGGAGATTTTCAGCGGGTTGGACGCGAGCGGGCCCAGCTCGGGGAGATACTGCGGAACGAACGTGAGTAATTTTATTTTAATACAAAATACTCATTACAAGCGATAGTGCACGAAGTAGAGCTTTCTCGACAAGTTGTGTGTACTATTTTTCCGAAGACCACATCACTTCAACACCAATATTAGTTGCAAAAACTCATAAATTAAAAGAAAAAGAAAAATTCACAACTGTCATTCATAATTAATTTTGAAGTTTGGAATTGCCAACCTAAATTTTTATAAAAAGAAAAATTCCTAATTTACTAAAAATCACAGACCTCTATACTATTTATAGAGATGTAATACACAAAATACACATTACTCGCGAGTGCACGAAATAGAGGTTTCCCGACACGTTGGGTGTACTTTTTTCCGAAGACCACATCACTTCAACGCCAATATTACTTGAAAAAACTCATCAATGGTACAAAAAAAAGAAAAATGCACAACTGTCATAATTTATTTTGAAGTTTGGAATTGCCAACCTAAATTTTCATAAAAAGAAAAATTCCTAATTTACTAAAAATCACAGAGTTCTGTACTATTTATAGAGATGTAATAGAGATAAAAAAATCGTTGGGATAAGTGTCAAAAATGCATTTCATTTTGCGCTGTTCCAAACTCCACAAACAAATACTTTCGCAGACGTAAAGAAATGGAATAATTATCGTTTGGTCATTAAAATATTCAAAAAACTTCTGAAAAATCGCATTTGGTTGCAGAAACCGCCGGATATAGTGGCGCCCTTCGGCGCTCTGGTGGTGCGTTTCCGGTCGGACGACACCTTCGTCAGCAAGGGCTTCACGATCGTATACGAGGCCGTCTCGGATTCCGACGACGACGAGGACGCGATCTAATCGCCGAAAAGACGACAGCTTTGGGTGTTTCCTGCCAGAGAGCGCTCGCGGCTTCCCAGTCGTCGATAATATGCGAAGTCGACTTTTCAGCTTTCGAGGATCGCCACTCTTTTACACTCACAAATCGAAAAAATGACACGCGGTGAATGAGAGGAGGACAATTTGCTCAATTCCGCCGTCGATAGTGCGATGATGAGCCTCTCTCTTCCGTATAATTGCGCTTCGACTCTTGGATCTTTTTCAATTCACGATTTTATTAATTTTTATATATGTAATAATAACCACGACGTCTAGTCTAGTCATCAAGTTCAAATGATTTCCAAGGGTTGAGGGTTTCGAGTACCTATTTATTGAACAAACAATCAAACTAATAGGAATATAACACGATAATGTTTAATACCCACTTCGTACTTATCAATAACAGAAAACTAATTAGCGAAAATGTCTTGTATAGAGGAACCTCTTATTATCATTACATATTAGTGAGATAGAAGTTGACGATAACGTGTATGTTTGTTCGTACCATATTATATTACAATACTTATTAAAATTTTACGATTAATAACAGATAGACTGCCGATTTTAGTTTTAGGTTGTAAATGTTACGTACGATTTTCTGAAAACATTATAGATGTTGTATTATCTCCCTATTCCTCACGGGTAGGTAATAAGTACCTATTTGTAAGTTTAGATTTAGTGACAGACCAAGCGAATGAAACACATGGGCGGAGTCAACCCCCCTCCTCTCATTCGCTTCGAGCCCATGGCTCTAGTCACGGTGAACTACATGGAGAGGGGGGTTTCAACCACGCCCATATGTATTTCACTCGTGCCGGTCTAATAACTTCTACATTTACGTGCCATTTTACTTTTTTGTACTGAGACGTTGATGTGACATATCTCGTACCTCCCAAAATCGATTGGTTGATGGTTCAACTTTTGAAATTTATCGATTCTTACTTAGAGACGTTGTGTTAATATTACCCAATGAAGGACAAACAATAAAATATCTAGGAATTAGACCGTAATTTAATATGCGATTTTCAACCCCTTCGGATTTTATTGCATCCGCCCGTCCGCGTCGTATAATCTCCTTATTTCGACGGGAAACTTTAAAAGTCGGGTAATCCGTCGTAATGTCCACGCTGGAAATCTGAATTATTATCCGCACACCTTGACTTGGACTTTTTACGAGAAACCCTTTAACGGCACGAAATCTCGAGATTGTTTCGAGACATTTCACCTTTTGCCTGCAATCCTTCTTCACCTTTTACACCGCATCAGCCCCTAAAAAGTCGGCGGCTTACAAATAACCGTCGTTAAGAGAGCCGGACGTGATCTTGTTTCTACCGCGGAACACGCAATAGGGCCGTTTGTTACCCCAGCAAAAGCAAAGAGTCACTGAAAACCCGACAAAAAATTCGATTCGACCCACTAATAAATAAATTCCATCCGGCATCCAGCCTGCATTATTTAGCGTGAGAAATGCGACTGTTTACTAACGACTGACGAGAATCCTTTTATATCGAAGAACGAATCCGCCCGTTTTAAAATGTGAATCGGGTGCCCGTGGACGCCCTGTCGCTTTTGCTTTCGAGTTCATTTAACTAAAAGCGCGCATCGTCGATCCTGATCGAATCAGATTTGGGCTCTTCCCGTGCACTCCTTACACATTCTTGCGTATGAAAATGCTTAAATATTTAGCGAAAACGCGGAATTTATATGCGCGAGAGCTGCACTCTACCCTCGGCAACATAAACCACACTTTGCGACAGGAATAACAAACAAATTTTATGCAGGCGCACACGATATCACGATATCTGTCTCGGCTGTACTTTTACCCGCTCATTATCCGGATACATTGTAACGTTGAGACGTTTTTAGCAAGAAGAGTCGCCCACGAAGTGATTGCGAGATGAACATAATAAGGGGAGCTTTGGAGCTTTTTCGCAGCTCTTACGAATCAATGGAGGCAATTTCGCGGTATTACTGCGCTCATTCACAGGAAGTTAATTATAGACCGCATTGTGGAGACGCCTCAAAAATGGCTTTCGATCGCGTGTGCGACTTTATTATACAAGGTGATTCAATATTACACCCCGCCAAAGCATCAGGACTGCTGCTTGCTTAGGTCAAAATAAGACAACATTTTTATACTAAGGTATGTTTGCAAAGGCTTGGCCACCAAAATCGGGAAAAGGTTTTATGGGTTTTCTGAAAAGTTTTTGTTGATTTTTCGTATTTTTGTTGATTCTAGAGATTTACGATTTTGGTACAGCTGCGGGACATAAAATATGAAGATTGAACCATTACAACCAAAAACCTTGATGGGCAAAAAAAGACAGTTTAGATGAAGAAGGTTTTATTGTTTTCACATATTTTTACTCTTACTACTCTACTTTCGGACATAATGCTACATTGCTTAAAACAATTAGCGGAACACTAGTAATTTTCAAGAAAATTTCACATTTCATGGTAATCCCAAATTCATACAATACTTCAGAGCATAACTGATTAGACCTCTTTCGGTGTTTTTGGAAACTTTGTTTAAAAGGCAAAATTAGCCCTTCCAAAAAATCGAAAAAACAAGCTCGGGTTTTCTATCTATATGCGTCATTCGTGTGGAGAGCATTTCTTTGAGTAAACCTACAATGAGAATTCCATCAAAAATGAATAATGCATCTCAAAGTTACAGGATTTTAAAGTTGCTGAAAATTGACGGATATTGCCGGTTTTAACTTTTTTAATAAAATTTTCCAAAAAAACCGTAAGGGGTCTAATGAGTTATGCTCTATTCTAAACTGGTATTATTGTACAACAAATAATTTGAAATTAACATGAAACGTGAAAATTCCCTGAAAATTAGTAGTGTTCCGCAAATTGTTTTAAGCAGTGTAATTTAGTTAGAAAAATTCTGACATTTCAAGCCGCAATATCTCTGAAACAGTAAATGTTAAACTAAAAGCCTATAAAAACGATAAATTCTTCTTGGTCTAAGCCATAGCCATAGAAGTTAACTTTTTTGCTTTTTGCTAAGTTTTTTGGTTGTAATCGTTCAATTTCATTTTTTATTCCCCGACCAGCAGTACCAAAATCGCAAAAAGTAGCTATTGAATTAACAGAGATACAAAAATCAACCAAAATTTTCTATAAAGTCCATCCTTTTTTTATCTCTAACTTTCTCCCGATTTTGGTTCCTATGCCTCTGAAAAATTTAGTGGAAATGTTGAAAGTGACTCGATCTGTATCTATCAAGCCCTGAAGCGTTGTCGGTGTAATCTTGAATCACCCTGTATAGTACCATAGCCGCAAAGCCGAAAGACTCGGAATTCCTTCAATCGCCACCGAAATTTCCGACTTTTGACGCCGGAAGTGCTAATTAAACTCCGAATTGCGCGTAATCGTAATCGCGCCGCTGAATTAATCGCGCACGTACCGTCCCGAAGATCAAAGTTTACAACGTAAGCCCCCCCGTAAGTAACTTTAACCGAACCGTAAGACCACGTAAGAGTTGGAAGTTACGGCACCTCGAGGGGGAGTTTGGCTTCAACCGCAACAAGTCTAAGAATTAAGGTCTCCTTCATCTTAATTGGGCCCAATTCGCGCCTAACATACATTTCCTCCGAGTTTTCCGCGAAGGTCATCATGATAATAACGCGACTCGGGTTCGATTTTCACGCGAATCATCCCTCGTTGGCCGGCCTAAATAATGCACGGCGCAATTGGGGGGCCCCATGAATATTAGCGCGGATAACGCGCGCGGCTTTGCGACCGGAAGACGTGATCGGTTTTCAAAAAGCCCATAGATCACTGCGGAGGATTTTCGCAGCCAATAATGGATGACGTGGGGAAATGAGTCGTCGACGCGCGGATCGATATGGGGCCGGGAAAAAGACGGCCCTTTATTGTTTCGGCGAAATAATAAGGCGCCCCGTGGAACGCGGGGCGAATTTCAAGCGGGTGAAAAATTACCGGGTTGTCTCTTTGAGGCTCCGCCGTTAATAAGGGGGCGCCTAATGCAATGAAGTGTATCGAATTTCCCACCCCCGATACCGGCACTCGCCTTGTTCATCCCTTTCGAGTTTTATTACGTTTTAAGGACTCCGCTACAGTTATGCACCGATCTAATAAGCTTGCGGCTCTTCTGGAAATAAACCGAACGTATCGGGGAAATGCGAAATCGTCCAGGGGTATAATACCCCGGCGCCTCCGCCAATTTGCTCGAGGGTTAACGTGCGAAAATCCCGAATTCAGACGCTGATAAGTGATAGGACTCGAGTTGTTTCGGGAACTTGCCAGTTTATGAGTAATTTTCTTTATTGCGG
This sequence comes from Salpingus planirostris, assembly GCA_949788335.1. Taxonomy (NCBI): domain Eukaryota; kingdom Metazoa; phylum Arthropoda; class Insecta; order Coleoptera; family Salpingidae; genus Salpingus; species Salpingus planirostris. The sequence continues at coordinate 14,097,120 of OX460917.1, forward strand.
TGGAAATTTCGATCGATAAATGACTTTCATCCCGAGTACCATCTTTCCAGAATTGGTTTTATTGTGCGCGTACCAACTCGCGGGCAATAAAAGAGACGTAAAACCCCCGTAATTTCCTATAAAAGCGGAACACGATATTATTTATTTATGCCATTGTGAAGAGCCGCGAAAAACTCAACCGCACGCAGTTTCCTCGATGAAAACAATTTTTTCCCCGATTTGAGGGAGGTGGAGGATTATTAGGAGGCGAATAAAAAAGTTCATTGTTAAGGGAGGACTCTTTTGTGGTAAATCGCCGTCAAGAAAATTACGTTGAGTTAATAAAACAGCACAGGGCAAACAATTCAATGAAGGCGCGGATAATGATGTGCTGCAAAAGTTGAAAGAAATTTCATACATCATCACGTGCGTAATATGATGGAAAAAGTTCCGAAATTGATAACGGGCTGCGAAAGGTCGTCTTTGATACCCGAGACCGGTCCGAATTTCTCTCTTATTATTTTCGACGAACAAATAATAAGTCGGGAACCTTTCTTCCTAGTCGGGTAATAATGATAATCGCTGTATGAAAATGCAGAGTGGGATTTGATTTGGGGGCCCCAATCTGCGCACGAATAATTATCAGGGAAGAAGAGGATAATCTTGTTACCGTTATCCTCCAGGAATTTTCTCGTCTCTACTTTCATTACAACACTCGAGTCCGTTCTTTTATCGACGAACGTGTCAAGTTAAATGGTTATGCAAATTAACGAGATGCAAATAGATTCATACAGAACCGTGGGCGCAATTTCGGGATGTAAATGAGAATAATTCAATTTTTCCAATTGAGAATTCCACGTGATCTAAAGTTTCGCGATCGGGTCATGATATTTACTTAATCGAAAGTGTTAAACTGAAACTGCGAGTATCAATCAGATACAATTTCCCTTTTCTTGAAAACCATGCGAAAGTTCGATATAAGCAACTTGAAAAGCTGCAACTTTTTAAGTGTCGACTCACGCAATTGATAACACTTTTTTTCGGTATTTTTACACTTTATTCATCACCGGCAGGGGATGGGGTCTAATAATCTGACACGTTGTCGTAATAAATGGTTACAGGGGTCCCGTGAGAATTGAATGCAGGGGCGAATATAAGATTCTTTACCTATATTTCAAGGAATTTTATCCGTCATTTTTCAAACGTGCGGAGGCTCCAAAGGATGATAGCCCGAGGGTGTTATTACGCCAACAACTTAGGACAAATAGAGTTTGCCACAAAAGGATCACGATAACGGGCGGTTTTTAAATGGAAATTCTAGGGCACGGAAAAACGGTATCAGTAGAAATTTTCTGTTTGTCGTATTGAAACTTTCGGGATTGCTCTATGAAAAGTTCGTCACGTTTGCGGGCAGCTCGAACGCTCCATGCGATAATTACTGGCGACGCATATGACAATATTTGTTGACGGTGAGCCACATGTTACATATTGTTGGACGTTTTATGGAGTAAAAATGCGAAATGACGGGGACATGCGTGCGTATTATGATGTACGCCACGTTGGCCGGACTGGCGCTTAAATGCCTCGCAGAACTCCAGTTACATGCGCGCCCCCATCCGAGCATAAGGTCCTCGAAGGATCCTCGGAAACTTCCCGGAAAGTCGCGAAATACAACATTTTCCGAAATGAAGAATAAAACCGTGTCCGCGTTTTTGTGTCGATAAAATCCGTGGATTGTTTATCGAAACTTTTCTAAACGATAAGTTCTATTAAGATTAAGCACAATCCCAGTTTTTTCAACTGTAAGTATTAGTAAACTGCAAGAGATTTGCGGAAACGGGGTGCGTATTATTAAATTAGTCGCGAGCGGCAGAGGATAACGGATAAGACTGCCGAAATCCGGATTAGAAACAATTTCCATAAGTTTATAGGACTGGAAAATTTTATAGAGACAATAAATTAAATCCCCAGTAAGTGCACGGAGTTTTAACGATTAATTAGGAAATTCGCTTTTCCGGATAAAAATTCCCTAGAAACTTTCGGAAGTTGTGACAGATTTTTCCACAACTCGAGCGAAAACAAATTCAATTAGTAACTAAATCGCTCTTCTGAATTTCTTTCATAACGGAGTCGAACAGATCCAGATTTTTATCTTCAAATGTATTTAGTCTAGTTTTAAATTGACTAATTTGAATTGATTACACCCTTTTTTACGGATAAAACTAATTCCATCAAGGAAATGCTATTGTGGCTATTATTTCAACTGAATTTTATAATTTCAAGATTCCGTATAATATTAATCATCCTCTTGCATAATTTTACCCAACAGCGGTGGAAAATTAATTAATTTCGTTAACATTATTTTTCTTCGCACGATATTTAAAAATTCCGCATGAATATTTAAAACTTCGGCGCGATTTTCGATGTTTTTTTTTTCTTCAAGAAATTTGCAGGATATTCGATTTTTCAGGGAGATCGCCGGTAATGATCTGAAATATGCAATAAATTCTGGGTCTTTTAATTTAATCCCCTGCGTCGATCTCTCGGCTCTTCTAATTGCTGAAAATTCGTGCGAAATTTAATAACCGCCCATCAAAGTAAAGTCACGCTTCTGAAAATAGAAAACGTAGGAGATTTATCAAGGTGCGCACACCTAATATCCGTTAATGTTTGAAATTTTTAATTGAAAGATCCACGGAAAAGATAGGCGTATCTGTAGCTGCCCTTAATTTAAGGGAGTTGCTGAAAATACAGAGACATCATCATCCGGTAAAGCGTAATTGAATTACCCTCTTTAGAATTATAAAAGGGCGCTGATTGTAATTAGGCACGTCGCATAAACAGTTCATAATGCCATAATTTTTGGGGGATTTCCCGGTTTGTTTGAACTGAAAATTAGTCGATCACAAAAAGAGCCGGAAATAGAACTCGCTTCATGCACTTATTTACAAAAGCGGGGGGCTTTAAAATTACGGCCCACAGGAGAAGAAATAATGTAAATTTTTCAGATTTCGCCCTAATAATTAAAATGAAAACCGCCTCTGAATCGATATTAATTACTCAACCGGTCCGACGTCTTTTTCGCTTTCTCTTTGATGAGAAAGAAATTCTACATTTACTTTTACACAAGGGGCGAGAAATTGTGAATGAAAGCTCTGGTAATTGAATAGTCTCGCACGCCCTGGGTTCCCTCTTTTCCTCTCGCAGAAAACCTCCGAATTTCTGACGGCAGAAAAAGTTTCGAATATTGTCGAGGATTTAATGGATTTCGTTCATTCGATCCGATATATCCTGCAGGCTTTCGGTTTCGAGAGAACGACCCGCCCATCATCATCAACCACCAAGCGTTTTCGAATTGATTTAAATTATGAATGCATTTTGGTCAGGGACGAAGATTATTCCGAAATGCCAACCATAAAGCGATCTTTGTGGAAGACGGCACACAATAGAGCCTTAATTCAATTATGAACGCGACTTTGTGCATGGCTTTTCCCATTATGCGGAATTGGAGCGGCTCTGTGATATTATTCGAATAAAACTGGGTAAAAAATAGCAAACTTAACTCCGCCTGGACTGGAGATGAATCGAACAGGATTGCGTGAACGTCAGGTTTATTTATTTGGGGAAAAACAGCAAATCTCGAATTCCATTTGAAAAAATATTTATGCTTCAGCTAACGATGTTCCACCCTCGATGAAAAATTCAAGATATATCCATTGTAATTAACGTTTATAACGATTAAACTGCTTCGATGATGTTGCGATTTTCCAAACGAAATGCGATTACTGTTAATGTTGTGGATCTAAAATTATACAATGCACATTAATTCTATACTTGGTTATATGATTTTTATTACTTACTTAATTTACTCCCACTTTTTCGTGACTTGATTATAATGCTTTTTTTTCTTTCCCGGATCGGCCAACAACCCTACGACCATCATCATGGCCACAACCACAATTATACAAGTCGGGATAAGTTTCAACATTTTTCGATGAAAAGGTTCAAATAACTTGAATATTCACTGGTTAAAAAGTACTTGCGTATTTCAATTCGTAGGTGGATTTGCGGGAATGAAAGAAAAGCCTTTTTATATGCCATTTTCCTATCTTATTATTCAACACGTGCGAAAGACACATAATTAAAACCTAAGAATCTATGATAACGGCATACTTTTTGCTATAATTGGTACCTCATATCAATTCATTGTAATCGCTAATAGTAGACGCCGAGATATCGGCTAATCACGAGTAGGTGTATCATTTAAAAACATGAATATTTTTCTTATACCTACAATGGCTAAAGATTTTTCGAAATCTTTCGCTCTCGATGCCTGAGAAATTCCGTGTGCCATCCTGTTGATTAAAAAAGCAATGCGGCGGAGCTTTCCAGAGAGACGTATACAATGGACCGAATGCACCAAAGAGGGTGCAATAACGAGGGCATACCACGTTTTGACCTAGCAACAGAGGCATTTCCACCCCAATTATCCCCCGGTCGCGTTCGCGATAAGCCCCACAAGTGCGTCCACGTTATTTTTAAGCACCCCGAATGACGTCCGTTGATTATCGAAAAACCCTATTTTTCGAGGGCACCAAAAGCAACTTCATATGGGCTTATGATCCTCCTCGGCGAGATTTCTGGGCCCATCAGTCAACTACGGGATAAACAATTAAGCGGGAGAGCCTCCCGGCCAGGTTTAAATCAATTTGCGTCTCGTCCTCTCCGCGACATCGTAAAAAAGGATGTAATTGAATTAATTGTGCTCGTTTAAATGAGAGTGGCGAAATCTACAGGGCGCGCGCCGTCAATTCTCTCGAAAATTTAACGAGCCGCCATTTCATTACACTGGAGAAAAACTATTTCGATTTTATTTCGGACTAACGATCTAATTTGTCATCGCGAGAAGACGCTAAATAACAATAGTTTACATTACTAGAGTGGTAAGTAGCAAAATTTGAATTGAAAAATATTAATTGATAAGGATTTACTTAATCTTAATCTCCGATTTCCAGTCAATGAATCTACAGTACTTACATTGTTTCATACCTCTTGCGTGATCTCTGGGGCAATAAGTAATTATTTCACTATTATCACTGCTGCTCGACATTTTATTACCACTTACTATCTTTGGTTCTATAATTTTTTCGGAAAGACTTTCAAATTACAACTATGGCGGCGAAAATTAATGAATTTTATCACGGTTACTATGGTTACAAAACAAAATGGTGCCAACCATATCTCTGCCTGCCAAGAAATTCCCTAACTGTGCGATTGGTTCACGGCGTTTATCAGTTCTTCAAAATTGACAACTTTACATGGCGGTCGTAGCTAAACGGAATTTTCTTTATATTTTTTTTCGGGGATTTCGCGATTTCCATCAGAGGCGTCCGGCATAATATCGAATTAAATTTCGATTCGTGCGCCGCCCGTTGCGTTTACGTATGCGCGTGTGCTTACGGGGGCGGAAAAGGGCAGTCATAAATCCGGCCCCGGGCCGTAATAAATGGGCTCAAAGCAGGTCCCGATCGCTGAGGAGGTCTCCTTCGGTATTTCTGCGGGCCCGTCCGCAATAACAATCGGCCCGGTCATGATCCGACCCTTCGCCGATTCCCTTATTCCGTGTTCACCCCTTCCCTTATTTACCCACCGCATAACCGGCAGTCCATCGAATTACTCCCTTCTATTAGGTTCGAACCTCCATTGATACATTTTTCATTCAAAATGTGACACCCTGTACGTGTAATAACAATGTGCGGATTCGGTTTTTATGGGGTGCGCTATTAGTTTCCGGAAATTACGGGACACCCATCGATTTATCTCAATATCGTTCGGATTTTTATTCGCCGCCATCAATAAGTTTGTAACGGTCGCCGCTTCCTACTAAAATGCGACTTGACGAGCTTTTAGGGCCATTTCGCGATCGTCCCCTGTTTCGGTAGCCCCAAGTTGTTTCTTGTACAGGGTTTTCATTTAAGCCCGGTCCCCACGTGACCCACCGAAAGTATGCAACCCAACTCACATCATTGGCGTAACAAGGAGATTCCGTGAACTAGAATGTTTTAATAAATTCCTCTGACAAATAAAATCGGAAACAGCCAAATCAAACCATAGAATTGAAGAACACTGCTGGTTTTTGAGCAATTAAGTGTTGCTGCAGTTCTTCAATGGTCCGAGACCCAAAGCACTCAAAATCTTCCGTCTGACTGACACTGACAAATTATCGAAATATTCGAAAAATGACGCCACTGGTGATTTTGACACAAATATTACTAAAAGCAACCAAAAAACCACCTATATCCCTCAATATGTACAGAGATATCAAAAAAATCCTTCATAAAGGGAGGCTATGATAATCGTTCTGTCTCATCTGAAAACTACTAAAAAGACAGAGAAAGAATGACAGTCATAGCCCCCCTTTATGAAAGATTTTTTTATGTCTCTGTATAACAAGTTGCCTAACTAATGGTCACGTGGGGACCGGGCATTAATGAAAGCCTTGTAGAAAAATCGGCCGGAAATTAGCGGCTAGGAAAACACTTCGATATTTTACGGTTCGGCATCGATCCAGATGATGAATCGCAAACGTGTAATCCACGCTCGGTACATGCGGGGCCGATAATTCGAATATACGCAGTGCGCCGTCAAAATTGCGACCACGTCAGCCTCAATTAATCATCCTTTTGCATATTATATAGCGCCACCTACCGGTCGGTCGAAAAGGGCTTTTTCGTTGTGTATTATTTCCCGCAAACCAGTTATTCAGCCGGTCCATTTTTCACCCCTTTCCGTTTCGCTCCTTTTTCCCGAAACCCACGCCTATTATTGTTCGGTTCGTATAAAGCTCAACACGTCACCGATGAAGCCGCAAACGTGTGTGTCTGTCAATTATCCCCGCAACTTTTGCCCGGTTCGCGGGGAAATTGGATCGGCGAAAACGTTTTTTCTTCGGGGAGTTTCGCCTCGATCATAACGCTGCCGTTATGATTATTTCACGAATAATTTACGTTATCACCCGCAGACGTTCGGTAAATATTAGTGCGATCGTTCAGCCGTCCGATTCATTACAAGATCCAGCGTGCCTCCTCGGAAGTGGCGGAAATTAAGATTAACTGGGCACCATTTAAATCAAATAATCGATCAAACAAAACTAAAAATACCCGTCACTGAAAATACTTTCGATTCGCGACCTTGATCGGAAATTAGCCGACGCGAACGGGCGGTGAAGTGCATTCCGATTGGATTTCCCGTGAATTTCGTAGATTTTTGTTGATTCAACGACAGGTCGCAGTATAGGGAAGACGATTTACATTCAGCAGGGGAGTTCCAAAAAGCTTTCTGTCGGAAAAAACGAAAGCGCTCAAAGTGTAACACGCAAATCTGTTATTCTTTCGACGATTAACCGTCACGAAAGCTCACAAGATTGAAAATTTTCGCCGGATTGATGAGATTCGACCGTTTACCGCGTATCGAGCGAAAATAACACCCCGAGGGGGCGATCAGAATTTGCAATTCCGTAACAGACCTCACTTTTCTCCCACAAATTCATGCGAATCCGGTAACATATTTCATTTTTACGTCTCCTTTTCGCGCCTCCTTCCGGTAAGGTGCCCACTTTCGGATCATAGGGATTTTCGGGACGTAGTACATATTTAAACTTATCAATTTTCCCCTGGCAGATGCGGCCGCCTTTTCCCACCCCCGGATTCGCAAAAGACGCAAATTTCGGTTTCCGGGTGAGCGAGTTATCCCCGTCTAAAGACCACAGTGTAATGTCCCCCGAATCGCCTATTAAAAATTGATGTTAATGAGAGATCCTCTTCAATGGTCCCGAAATTCCGACCCCACCCCAGAATAACTCCAAAGGGATCTCGTCCTTGACTTGTGCCGCCCACCCTTCGAGTCGGCAAAAAGGGACACAAAGTCTAATTTTTATGTCTCTATTTGTGTGTGAAATCGTTCGGGCTCGCATCCAAAATAAAATGTATACGGAGGAAACGGCTCGATTCCAATTTTCTGCAAGAATTAATTCCAGATCGGGACGAGTCAGCGTCGCTCCGACATCGACCCCGAACCAGAAGCGCCTTATATAAATTATTTCGTAAACAGCCCTGACAATTCCATTCAGGCTATAATTACACTTAATCCGGAATGCTAAATCGGGCCGATTTTTCTTAATTATGGGGTGCCGAATACCATGAAAGGCGCAAATTAGCATAATTAGGGATTACGCTTTTGTGCTGTTTGCCATCCAACAAACATGACATTATCCGCAATAACCGAAAACCTACAAATTGGCAAGAAGTAAATTGCTCTTTTGGCTCCCATTCAGACGTGTGTTTCTCGGATTCAAAGTCTAGTTTTTCTCGTATGGAAACGTCGCTTGCAGAGGATCCTAATCCTTCATTCCGGCGAAGAAGTCGAGATGGACCGGACGAATGCCTCCGACAGTTCCGTAATTATCGTGTTCTTCCGAGTATCGCGTTTTCTCCGCCTATTTACGGTTTTTCCGGGCCGAATCCGTAAATTTGGGCACTGCTGATGCATTATTCTGCGTTATTTATTACTTCCGGGCGGAGGAACGGCCCCGAGACCCGGAGAAATTCGTCCATTCAGTCCGGAATGATAAAGAATTCGCCACGGGCCCGGAAAACGTCCATATATCACCGTTACCGAGCATATTCGACTATGAGCCATTAACGCGGTTATTTTACGCCGGGAAATTGCTCTATTATACGGACACTCGGAGGTGCCGCAATCTGAAAAACACTCGATAATTAAAAATCTCTCCGGCGAATCGCCCTACTTTTTCCCGGACTATTAATAGCCCGCTCATTACGAAAACCTTCGGACGGTCGTGTATTTTCCAGTGAAAGCCGCTCGCATGTTCCCTATCGCATAAATTCGTGTAAATCTGCCAGTACGGCCGGTATAAAAAATCCGTAGGTGAATAAAGCGAAGCCTACCTTCGACCTTTCCGATGCGTGTATGTTTGTGGGCGTCATTTCTGCCCTTTTGCAGGCGAGTAATTATGTGGAAAAATTAATAGATGGGTTTGTTTCGGGTTTCAGGAGTAAATGAAGTCTATTATTAGCCGGTTCTCGATTACGTGAGGGCCGGCGGTGATTAGGCGTATTATTCTAGTCTGCCGCCCTGTTTGGTCATATGGAAGGGTTTCGAATTTCTCGTACTTTGGCAAAAGGGTTGTTTGTCCCATAAATCGAGCAGGTCTATTAGCACTTTTCAGAATGCAAGTATACAAGGCTAATCCGTTTATGCCACGGCACTGTCTCAAATCCCATTTGCCTATGCTAGGGACAAAAAGGGGTTGCGCACCCTTTCGGCTTTGCGGCTTTCCGATCTTTTCACCTCAATTTCGGGTGTCGTAAGTCGAATAATAGCCCCAACTTTGCGGCCCTCGTTTACGAATTAGCCCCTTTTCCAGGATAACAACGAATTTGTCTCTCCACGTAGGGGTAGTTCATTATCTTTAGGACCCTGTGATTCGCGAAGGTTTGACAATTGACACATCTATTAAGTGGAAAGTGAAATCACCAGTTTATGCGTTTTTCCTTTTCCATTTTCGAATTACCTCCTTTGATATTCATTCACTCATGGTGGTTTTGGGGAGCTGAGATTTCCTTGTTTTTTTAGAGGAATTCGTTATTCGGGGTTTCGAAACTTATCCCGGAATCGCTTAGTTTACTCAAAATCTATCAGGAATTGTCTCCAAATTTCAATTTTCTAAAATTTTGAACTTTCAAAAATTTCAAAGTGCTGTAACTTTTTTATTAGTCGAGATATCGAGTCGAGTGAGGCGGGAATCACTTAGTTTGCTCTATCAGGAAAAGTGTTCAGATTTGGATTTAGACGACATTTAGTGATTTTTTAATCTTCAGAAAGGAAGAAATTTTCAATAAAAATTTCAAAGTGCTGTAACTTTTTTTATCTTTGGAGATATTGAGTCGAGTGAGGCGGGAATCGCTTAGTTTGCTCAAAATCTATCAGGAAAAGTCTCTAGATTTCAATTTAGACAACATTTAGTAGTTCTTCAATTTTCAAAAAGTTTGAATTTTTTGTCAAAAATTTCAAAGTCGAGAGATATTGATAAAAATTTAAAAGGGCTTCCGAATGAGTCATCAGGAGTGGGAAAATTCGTCTAATATTGACGTACCATTGAAAAAAAGGGTCAAATTTTCATTTTTCGAGTGCTACCGAGCACGGGAGTACCACATTTTTCTAGTTACCTCTAACTCGTTACTGCAAAGTTTCATTGACGCCGGAATTTGCGTAGCTCCCGGATGTGTGTATGGAACTTATGCAAACGACAGGTCTGACGGAAAACAACTTCCCTGCAACCTTATTCAAGGTGCTCGAAAATAACGCGAAATTAATCTCGATTCCCGATCCTGGACGGCGCGTTGGATCTGACAGGGCATTTCTAGGTGCATTTCCGTCCGCGCGCCCCCAATCTCGTTCTCCGGAGTGTGCACGCCACCCCCGAGAGCCCCCGGCCGGTGAAATAAAGAAAAATAGAAAAGTCGTCGAGGTAATGGAGTTAGGTGCTTCAACGCCTCCCGGTCACGTGGGAATAATTGGCCAACAAAAGTTCCTAATTTCGCTGCACTATCCCGGTAATTCCACCTAATACCGGACTTTACACCAACTCCGCTATCTTTCAAACGGTCACCTCCATTATCGAACCCAAAATAGCTTAGAGCGGTAAATTAGGGCAATCCTTTCAGGAAAAAACCGTGAGTTGTATGTACGACAGTCACGTTTTTTTAGACGGGCCTAGGGTCGATAACATTAAACTTGAGAGCGAAACTTGGGATGAACCCTTATTCCGGGTGGATCGAGGCATCAATTCCCGCTTAAACTTTAGCCGATCAGGTATTAATATTTATCAAGTTCCGTAATATCGTTATTTTTATCGGGGCGAAAGTCGGTTTCTGTCGAATCCGCCCCCTTGGGACGGCCCGTGTATGGCGGGTAACCTAATACAGTATGCGGCGATAAAATTCGATCTTAATTAAGAATTTTCGCGGAGATTAATTAATGTCGTAAATTATTATAAGGGGTGCACCGCAGCGTAGAGCCGGGTCGATTTTACAATTTATAATGTACCCACCTACGCTGATGATTACCGCGGCCCCCCCACAATGCCCCCATTTACTCACGGCCATTGTCTTTTCGGCTCCATTGTGGGTGCCATGGCTCCGAAAGCTCAACGTATCATAATAACCGGAGAGTGACGTGTGTGGGCCGCGATTTCAAAGCGAATTTCCCGGTTTTAAGAGGGGGACTCGAAATCCAGTAGTTATCAAAATCTCCGCAAGGAAAGCTAGTAGTTAGTACGCCATTTTATTATTTTATTTAGTAGTTGCTGTGAAAAAGATTTCTTCCAGTTTCTAGTACTTGTAGTCGTGAGTGGATGGCGCTAAATAAAACTTCGGTAGTTGTGAACACATAAATCTGGCAACATGAGGAGATAATGGTATATGACATGGCCGACTAAAGTAGACCCTGCCCTGTTGAAAATGACCCATTAAAACCAATAAAAATTTTTTTATTGGATTTCATCGGTTTTAGGTCGGTTTTTGTCCATCGGGATATCCCACTGAATACCAATTGAAACACCATTGGGTAATACCAATGGATACCAATATGGTTTTCATTGGGATATACCTGTAACTCCAATTAAAACCCATGAAATCCAATGAGAATCATATCTGGAATACACAATATAAAACAAAAGTATTTTTAAATCGTATTTTACTGGTTTAAACTAGGTTTTGTTAATGGGGATATCCCAGTAAATACCAATGGTTGATAATAATTGGTTTTTATCGGGAAATTCCTTAAAACAATAGATACAATGAAAACCAATTACAATCTTATCTGTGAATCGCGATATAAAACAATAAAACGTAAAATCAATATTTTTCCATTGGATTTCATTGGTTTTAACATTGTTTTGGTCTATCGGGATATACCAATGAATACCAATGAAATTCACAATAAAAATTGGATTTGTCTGTCGATATAGCAGATTTCTGAAAATTTGAAATTTAAATATTTGACTCCGCTTTATCGGTAATGTCCAGTTAAAGCCAATGGAACCCAATAGTATTGCTGTAACGGTTATTTCAACCCAGACGCCGACTGCCTTAGTGACTTTCTCGTCCGATGATAGTTATCACCTAGAAAAATAAATGTGATTAGTGGAAATGGAAAATCGAAACCCAAGAAAACGCAGATACAAACAATATTTAGTGCCCAAAGTGACCCCACAAGTGTCTAAAAGAACATTAAAACGATGGAATGAGACATTTGGTTATACTGATTCATTCAAAGGTAAGGGACACCACATACATATATCAATAAATATCGGTACCTAATACCCGTTTTACACGATTAATAATTGTGAACAGAATTATGGTTATAAATTCACTTACAAATGAACTTTGATTGGTTGAAATCTCAATTTTAACCAATCAAATTTTATAATAGGAATTATAACCATAATTCTGTTGAAAATTATGTATTTCAGTATTTCAGTATTTCAGTATTTCAGTCGTGTATTTACAATCTTTCAATTAATTTCTAATTTCTGTTGATTTACATTTGTTACAACAATAGATCTTATAGAAACTAATCTTCTTTAATCTTCGCTTAATACACGACTGAAAAATGGTCCTTGGCAAGCAATTAAAACTCATCTAATCTAAATTCGATCACGTTTCAGAAACGCATTCAGAATCTACTAATGTCATAACTAGTGATCATGAAGAAAACGAAATGATTACCATCAGTGACGATGGAACACTCAAAAGTAATGACAGTAGTGATGATGGAACTATTGAAAGTAGTGAAGAGGAAAGCGTTAGCGAAGTTTTAGATGGTGAGGAAGATAAGATCATTGATTCGTCTACTGAGTCTGAAAGTGAAAAGGTTCACGACCTTCCGCAGAATTTCATGTTCAAGGACGCCAAACTTACCAATTTTTTTATTAAATCGTTCCGCTAACGTGGGAACCGGCACGTTCAAATTAAAATCTGGAATTCGTAAGTAACCAAAATATTTAAATTTTTCAGTAAACTTAATCAGTTATGTAGACTAAAACGTCCCGATTTGTTGTCAAATAGGGGGTATTTCTATCATGAATGTGACATACCTTTTACTTTTTCAATAACTTCATGCTGCAACTGAAAGTTGAGCTGTCTCAATTTCTCGTTTTCTGATTTTAGTGATATTTCTCTTCTTTTCAAGTCGGAGATCTCAAGTTTTAGTGAGTTGATTTCTTCACCATCATTTGGTGACAAAGTCTTCATCACCTTCTTGAATGTGTTCAATTCAGCTTCCGATTTCTTTATTTTTATTTCCTTCTTCTTGTTTGGTTTAGAGTTCTGTAACAAAAGTATGTATTAATAATAATTTTTAATATCAAAATATCATATAACAGGTGTACAATCGTGGCTGTGATAAAGGGTGTTTTGGAAAATAATCATATTTGGCTGGAAAATAAATTTATAATAATATTATTGGCCGAATACCAGAATCACAACACCCTTGATTACGGCCCTTGAACACGAAGTACAGGTAACTCGTTATAAGTTGGCGAGAGCTCGGTATGCGCACTGGTCGCTCCCCCCAGAGAGGTTCAGTGCCGTAGACTACTTGATGAAAATGAGGGTGAATGAGCATTCTCTCGATATAAATCATATAAATCTACGCATTGTAACGCCACTGAAAAGGGAAACTGGCCCCACCACCCGCCACGAGCTGTGCCGATGTCAGATTCGGCCTGCGCCGGCTCTCGCCAACTTATAACGAGAGACCAGTACATAATAATGTCTAAAAAAAGATCGCAGATCGAAAATGTATATTAAGGGCCAGTATTTCAGCTTAAACCAAGATTTATAAGCTAACCGGAGTTTAGTTTCCATGTAACAATGCAAATCGACAAAAATTAATCTAATGATTATGAAGTTAATCCTCCACTGAAATACTGGGCGTTAGTATGTATCGAGTTTCGCACCTTCAAGGGACGACCATTACGCACATTACTAAAATTACGTACATACAACCTTTCACGAAGAAAACAATTTCCGTATTCGCCACTTTACGACATATATTTTCGATCTATAATTTTATATTTATATTATTATTGAAGCCGGTATCTACTTACATACTGAGAGTCTTGTGCTTGTGCGCAATCATCTTCAGTGGTTTCATTATCAGTGGTTGTATTATCGGCGTGCCTGTTTTTAAGACTAGGTAGACGAATTCGGGATTGATTCGCAATCTCGGTTGCCTCCTCAGGTGTTGCTATAATAAAAACAAAAATTGTCATATTTAGTGTGCACAATATTCGTGGAAATACCCCTCGCCCATGGCAAAATCGTTTGCTCGAAAATAATGTAGGTAGGTATTACACGGTATTACACAAAACCTCAATATTACAAAAAAAAAAAAACAATAAAATTCAACTCACCCCCAACTGAGATAATAAAAGCCCTGTAAAATACGTCGTCCGTGAAACGAACTTTGTATGTTTTTTTGGGATTATAGGATGTAACTGAGTCGTTCTTAAATTTGACATCATCAACTTTGGCGATGTGTGAAACGCCATCTTGTTCGTAAATCACATACACGAACATCTTCGCCTCGTCTCCGAGATCTGCGCAAAAATTAATCAACCAAGGTAATATTTACGTCATAGATATCTCTTACCAATTATCTTTTCAGGTAAACGTCTGAAATGACCAGCACTATCCACTATCACATGAACTTACAACTTCACTTATAGCAGTAATGGCGTCGGCGCGGCTTGTTGTGCACTATTTGTGGTGTGACTGGTGTGGCCGTGTGGCACGCCGAGTGACTGGCCAAACTGGCGTGGCGTGGCGATCGCGGCTGTGCTGTGCGCCGTGCGGCGGACGTGCCGAAATGCTCGCAGCTCGAGCCGTGCGCCGGCGCGTATTTTGAAATTATAACAATGGATGAAATTTTAATTTGTTCTGAGTTATTCAATCAAGTGATCCCTTATATTAATAGGGGATAATATTAATTAAACCGAGTATGAATTTAATTTGTATTTACTAAACCAACTAACGCACAATGATATATGCATTTATACCTAACCTATTATGTGATATTGCTCAAATCCCGGATTCTGATTATTTACCACTTATAATGGGGTTGAATTTTGCCCAATAATATATCAATAAATTTTGTAATTGGTAAAATCTCGTATTATAATAAATTGGATTCTCAAAATAAAACAACAAAAATGCCAACGAAACTAATATCATTGTGAATATCCTATAAAATCTGATTTAGTGATTAAACAATCAATTTTTGTTGTGATTTCCATATTTAAGTATATTATGTATTGTAAATATTTGATGGTAAATTCACAATTGAAATAATGTTTTGTAAACCTATAGGAAATATCCAGTTAAAACCGATTGAAGAAACTTACATTGGATATTCCCAATGAGAACCAATAATTATTCAAATTGGTAAAATACGATAATTTGGTTCCCAATGAAAACCAATATAAATACTACTAAAACCCCTTATCATCGTGAAAATCCAATGAAACCCATTAAAAGCCATATAGGGCACAAACCTAACTCCATCTAAAAACGATATGCCCAGTTGAAACCAATTTATGCGGTGTAAAATTATAATAGGTTTAAATGGGTCATTTTCAACAGGGTGTATATGATTATCAAATTCAAAAACTTCATCATGTTTGAATTTTTGGAGTGATTGTGAATACTTGAAGTTAATACAGATTTACATTTTTCCTGGCGACATCTATTTCAGACTCGCTGAACTACGTTTTCTACAATGGTTCGTAACAAAACTTAATTTCTTCGACGCCATTTTGAGAAACCAGCTGATAACATATTGAAAATTTGTATCAAACTGATTTAAGCTAAAATTACTAATCTTTGATAATAATTTGGGAATTCATTATCGGTTATTATATCTACTAAATAAGGTAATTTGAGTAGTTTTGGTGATATGTTTGTGAAAAAACATCATGTCGCTAAAATGTTCATATCTTCCTCAATCAAGAGATTTAATCCTTCTCAACATATTCATTGTATTCTACATAAATGTATCTTCTCGCTTTACATCAAATTTTATTACGAACTTTGTACTGTTCACCCTGACATCAATTTAGAAAATCGGTGATTATTAGACATGTTTCTGAATCCCCCTCTTAATTCCTTTAAGGGATCACCGCTAACGTGTTTTTCCGGCAGTAACGGAAATTGGATCAATTCCTCTCGAGGATTTCGGACGATAATCGGGAAGTGGACGCGCGGTAAAGTGTCGGGCCTTCTTCATCTCTCCTTGCGTTTATTTGAAAGAGTCTCATGAATTTTAAATTCGCTAATGTCGCCGCAGCTTCGAGCTTTAAGCTCCCGGAGACAGAGCGAGAGCGCGAAAGTGGGAGCGGTACACAAAAGAAACAATAACCGAGAAGCTCCGGAATCCGGAGGGACTGGCGCGAAAGTCCCGGAAAGGAGTGCCGAAATTTATCATTGTTTGTCACAACAATAGGTAAAAGTCAACCTGGCCACTGTTCCTCCCGATATTTACAAGGGTACAAAACGAACAGGCGAAATAGAGTAAAGCGACCTCTTTCCCGCACATAAGTTAACCTATCACGTCCTCGCCCGGGTGACACATAATTTCATCAAAGCGAATGTTCAAAGTTTGCTTTCAAATTAGTTTTACTTTTCTGCTCGGCATGGGAACGCGTATAATCCGTCGAAAATATAAATAGCGGAACGTGATTTCCCGCCATAGACCCCGGTTTTCGGTACGTAATCTAACCCGACCGAAACCACCCCGAAAACGATGATGCAGAGACGAATAACTTTCCACAATACGGTTTTTGCCCCCCGGATTATAATTGTCTTCTAGGTCCCGTATCAGACACGAAGAGACCACCGTAATTCATTATACGCTCCCGGAACGGCCTAGATTCTATCTAGTAATTAGCTTTTACCTGTAAAATTAAGTGCACGGCCGTAAATTATCGCGGTAATTCGAGAGATAAACGCGCGAGTTCGTGATTTGCACTCTTTGTTTCGTGCGGAAAAACCAACCCCTGGTCGCACACGGCGCAACATGTTCATTAGTCGAAAACTGTGAAAAATGCCGGAGGCGACTTAAAAAACGCGTTATCAATCATGTTTTCGATAACGAAACGCACATAACATACCCCAGTCACTTCCGGTACATTGTGAAACAACGGTTGATTATGTGGGGGTTGAATAATGACGACAATATGTATAACCGAATTATTATTGGGTTCAGATGATTATTATCCGACGTCTATTGTATTCAGATTATGACGAATTTGTATACCTAGGTATAACACACACCGGTTCGGTCAGATATCCGAATTGCATGCCACACTGCAATAAAATAATAATTTACCGTAGTTTTGTTTAGAGTAATAGAATTTCGCTCCCGTGTGTAAATAAAGTGTCGAGGGAGGAAATTCACCGGAATCTATGAAAAATATTTACTTACTCGCATTTTCGGCATAGGATAGGGTGGCCTGAATCCCGGGGGTTTAAGATTTGATAGCGTTTTTATATTTATCGACGCATCTACCTAAATATTGACAAATTTTCCACCTGGAGGCCCGCCCCAATAACACCGATGGCGCCCGGAACGATATTATTGGGTTTCAATTGGGTTTATGGGGCGCCCCGGCGCTCGTAAAATTAAAAGCTCCCGACCCCCCAGGGGGCGCCGTTTTAGGGGGCCGAATTACCGGAATCGACTCGAACTTGTCCGGAAAAAGTGCGGGGCGAGTCGGCGAAATCAAATATGTGCGCTGCGGATGAGTCGGGTAAACTCGCAGAAATCAGGGCCGTCTCCATCTCGGCGGAATTAGATCGGGCCGTCCTCGTTCTCTGTCGCGTTAATGATGTCGGAATTGCGACACTTCCATCTCTTCGTCTTCGGGTATCCAGCGGAAAACGCGAAAGCGGGCGACAGCCGCTGACGGATGCGATATAAGCTCGCGTACTGCATCCAATAACGATCCGTTTCATATGTCCCACTCGAAAATACACTTGTTATTAGGGCGGCTGAATGCGCCCGACGTTTATCATCCCGGCGTAATATCTTTTGAATTAAACGGCGAAATTATTGCCGAATATTTTGCGCTTTCATCGCGAGAGACAATCTCACGCACATCGCTTTTCGGCGGCCTGCTAATCGGATCACATTAGCCGAATTAATGCGGCAGTCTTTCACGTTAATAAAACTCCGTATGATGGAAAACCGAGTCGAATTTTCCGGCCCGGCACATGTGAAAATCCGGACGGGAATTTCCACGTCAAAGGGATCGCCGATTAATTGCGATTTTAGCGAATAATAATAATCGCGTCGATTTTTGTAATTTAATTGTGAGGGCATAAATCGCGGTCGGGGAAGTCCGCTGAAAACTTCAATACGCTTCAGTAATTTCAGTAATTTCGGTAATTTCGACGCATCCAGTAATAATTTATTCGCGATTTCGGCCGTGAAACTCGCTTAATATTTCATAAAATCGAAATGCGTGTACGAATATTAGAGGGCGAGATTCAGATAACCGGACCGGATTTTTCCGGACTCCCGGATATCTCCGTTAATCCGGGCGCAATTTGTAATTGCCCTAATCAGATGGGAACTAAAAGCGACCCGAATATCCGGTTTTATCTCGCGATTATCCACGAGAATCGGACGCGGTTTTGATTTCCATAAATTTCCGCTTTAAAGATACGGTGCACTTTCGTACTCTGCTCATGGTCTCGCCGCTTTATTCATTCAAAAGGATTCGCATACTCAAAGGACAAAGGCCCTCGACCGTCACAATTAACCAATAATAATAGAGAGGGCATTTCCTTTGAGAGTATCGTCGTCTTCTCTGAGTATTATTTTACTTCATCACTGCTCCCTGGACTCGATACTTGGAGTAATTGGAAATAATTCTTGATTTTTGTTCGTCGCTCCACTTCCAATATACTTTTATTTGGACAGGAATGAAATTTCAAATTATCTGAGAGAGACGCAATCGCCCGCTGTTCACGCAGTCTTAAACACGACGTTTTAAATGCGAATTAATCCCCGCCTCACAAAAGACCGCGGTCTCGGGTATTTGATAAGAAAAGTTTTCATTAAAGAACGGGGAAAAGTAAATGGCGTTTCCTTTACGGTCTCGCTCCTGAACGGATAATAATTAGAGGAAGAGTCGCAAACAGAATTTGCATTATTGTTTGACTTTGGCACTTTGGATCTCGCGGATAAATTGCCCCTTTTCACTAATTCCGTGTTTCCGGGTGTACAATTAATCACGGCCCACTAAAATTGAACCGACTGATGCTTACACAAGTAGTGTAGAAATATAAAAGCTCTTGGTTTTGAACTTGGAAAATCAGCAAATCGGAACGTTATTAGGAGGCAGATTCAGGGAGGATAAGGGTCCGATTGCGGAAACTCGTAGATAATTCGCAAAGCCGTGGACGGGTGACCCAGAACAACACCAACTTTAAAAGAACTAAAAAAGGAAGCACAAAAAACTCTTATTTCCTTCTCACGCCTCGATCAGATTGCTTTGAAACTTACTCCAGCATTTCCTCCCTCACATTTTACTAAGTAATAATAAAAGGGAACGGCTTGTGTTTGTATAATACTGTTTACGCCTGTAAAGGTTCGATACCTCCATACTGTAGAGGCACAAGCCGCTTAACTAATCGAAGTATTAAATTCATCCCGGTAATTGATGCTTGCACGGGATATTGTTGGTAGGTGGATGATTAAACCGAAACAAAACGGCGTATCGATGAAGCGGTAAGGGTTGATGCATTAAATTAATGTGTCACCTGACGGAAATGCGCATTTCTATTAAACAACGTAAACCCGCCACCCTTGGAAGGTCGTAATTGAATTTCGCACCTGAGTAACCAACTCGTCCCGATAAAATCAATCTTTGATATTGTCATCGCGTGGGTGGAGGGATCAAACGGTCCTAAAATTCCCCCAAACTTCTGTAACGAGTTCAAAATTGCGCCGGAAATATCAGATTATTATATGTACAGTCAGGTGGGTTGGGATTTGGGCCGACATTTAATTGGAAATGTTAGGGCGAAATGGAGAACTAGTTCCTCTCGAATTCCGACAGCGCCCACCTCGGATTGCAATCGCAAATGGATTCCGATTTCGAAATAATGAAGTCGGGTTTTCTGGAACTTTGCGCGAGGACCTGTTGACGATTCCCGTTCGCTTTTGTGTAAAGGCACCTGTGCTCGCTGATTCGTTCCATCGTCGAGTTTTATTATTCGAAAGTTGAAGGGGGCGATATTTCCGAGTCTTTTATTTTTTCGCGGATCGTTTCGGTCGAGGTTCGAGTACCCCGGCAATCGATTTTATTATTACCCTTCCGATACCTCCACGGGTGAAACTGAAGCGAATAAATTCAATTTTGATTTAGTCCCGGCGAAGATCCAATCTAAATCTCATTTGGATTTCAGATTTTTCGAGTCTCTGTCGATATTATCTGAATTCGAAATCAAAGATGTTCGATAATTATACTTATCGCGGGCCGGGACGTTTCCCGCAGTATTAGGTCGGTTCGTGCTTTGAATTCGCAATTTCGTCCAAGTCCCTTAAACAATTTCCCCATTTCCATGTAGTACAGCGACTAGTGCAAAGTTATACAGCCAGTTTACCATTTCCGTGATATTTAACATGCATTTGCCGTTTATACAGGAGCCGTCATTGCACATCATGTAACGCTAATATACGAGATTTCCGTCTGCCGACAAAGTCGCAAAACAACCAAGATTTATAATCATGTTTGGAGTGAGTTTCAAACACAATAACCAACCACGAATTTCATTATTATTTTTATTAAGAGGATCACATATCATTTCCACAATCGCCTTACGGAAATTCTTCGATATTTTCCATTTCGGGCGGTTCGTTTTTATGACTTGTAAAAATTACCCCCAATTTAGGAGGTTTACGAGGGAGGTTTGATTAAAATCGATACAAAAAATCCGGTGCAGTCTCATCAATCTTGATGCGAAATAAATTGCTACATAAAAAAGGAGCGCTCAATTCAGTAACCGATTTCGATTATACACATAGTATAAACAGAGGGAGCTTTTATTAATTCGTCATTAAATCTGTTTTTAATCCGTTGAAAAATAATCAAAAATTAATAAACCCTCTACCGAACCGAAATGTAATACAACAAATCGGTTTTATGCACACAAAAATTGAAAAAAAAAACGAGTAATTTAATAAGGGCGCAGGTCCTTGCCGAAAACTTCAATCAGAGGTTTCGTAATCATATTGCGGCGATTTATGAGTGATCGTATAACGGTCCACCGGTTATTTATTAATTAGAGGTTCTTTGAGGGAGGTCGCCGGAGTCGATAATTACAACCCTCCACCCTTGACGAATTATCATCATCCTTCAATGGAACCAAAAATCAAACGGGTATTAAGGGCGGGTATCAATGGCGAGGGATTACACCGGCGAAAGCGTGGGTGGTTTCCACATATTTCGCCCTTTCCATTAAAGTTTAAGCTTCCAGATTTTTCCCGCATTTCGACCAACGAAATACAAATAAATTCGCCACTGGCTAATGTTTACTTGATAATAAAACCAAACATCTACACCTTCTAATTAAGTGGTAGACGGATTATTTACATCGCCGCCGCCATATGCATTATAAAATACCGCCCGGAGTAGCTAATACAAATAAATACGAGTTTCCGGGCCGCCGGCTTAAAATTCAACATTAAAAGTCTCTCAGGAGCCTCCCCGTGCGCAATTCTATTATCCCTCCTGCGGTCGTAACTCTTATTCCGAGAGGATTTCGACCTCTCTCGGCTGGTTCAAAATTTCTAGACCGTCATAGGTGCTTTAGTTCAACGGCAAATTGCCCGGAATAATCACGACAAAGAGATACTCCTATTCTACACAATTCCCAAAGGGGCGAAAATATTCTCGAAACGGAAAATCCATCTGTTTGAAGACATTATCGGTCATTTCACTAATGGAGGTGTTGAAAGGTCGACGAGGGTTCCACGCCCTTTTAAATTCTTCGGCCCTTAGTTTCGCACTCTGTTAATTGCGCTTCGATTTAATAAGTCCGTCGAAAATATGGGTAAGTGGGTCGTTAAAGGAAAACAGTCTGATGATGATTAATCGAGAAGGGGTCGCGCCAGGCCATAAATGTAGAGCATATCGGGTCTTGGGTTAAAAACGTGCAGAGACGGCCTCGACAATATAAATCGAGGCTGCTAATTAATTTCCCGCGCTAGTAATGCGGGGGCATAATGAAGGAGATTACCCCATTATGCGTAATACCCCTTCAAACCGAAATACACGTCTCTAAGGCTCTAAGACGTGAAAAGTACGCGTCTAGCACTTCACATTTGATGATTAAATTTGGGGGTGGTGCATGCGATATGGCGGTCGAAATTTTACAGCGGGCGAAACTTCGCTTTACGGTAGAAGGCGCAGTAAACCATTACGGGTCCATCCATAAAAGATGACGTATTACTCTGGCGAATTCGCCGTCATCGGGGGAAATTCGCGTTCAATTTGCGTACACGTGTACCGCGCGTTCAATAAACTTTCGATTTCCGCGTTGGCGACTTCACTTTGCTACCGGGATCGATCGGTTTCGGGACGCGCGGTAGGATAGCCGAAAAGTCGTAAATTACGATAAACGGAATTGGACTACATCGGCCGTTTGCCTCGCAATATCGTTCAAACGTGTCATTCAAATGTCGTTCCCCTTTTCGGAATTAGGCGCGTTTCGAGACAATAAGAGGGCATCGATTCCAATTTCGAGCGAGACGTATCATCCGAAATTTCGCGCAATCTGCACCAAGCCCTATTAACTCCGTATAACAAAATCGAATGGAAATGAGATTGCGTCGAGGGACAAAACCTGCCGAAAGATGAGATTTCCCGCTCAGATTCCGTGCAAAATTTGACGATTTTAAATTGAAATTCCCCGGTGCTCATTGGGGCGTCGTAAATCGGGTAGTTTCGAGTGCATGTACCGGAATTGTTTCCACTTTCTTCGCGACTACCGCTGATAAATAAGGGGAAAATCCACGTAGAATGTAATACCCGGGCTCTCCCCGGTGATGATACTCAATTAGGGGATGGGATTACAAGAAAAAAATTACACGAAAAAAGTTTTGTCATCCTCTCCGTTTCGTCCCAGTGCCGTATTTCACCCTGAAAAGTGTAGCGCGGAGATAAACGGCGAAATTTATTAATCCAATCAATTAGCGTCCCAGTGATTTATCAATTCAAGTATTTACGTAAAGTAGTCGTAACTTTGTAGTGAGGAACTAGATTTTGAAGTATTAGTGACTTTTGCTTTGTAACACTGACTTTTTACCCTGAAGTTTGCTGTGAGTTGGGCTTTTAAAAGTTGGGTTAGCTACTGTTTCTGTCATTTTTGAATAGGTAACTTTGAATTTTCACCTATTCCCTTTGCTAAATAAAATAATTTCATCCTCATATTTTCTGCTTTCTTAAGAGGGGCATTTACCATGAGACGGAAGATTGAGGTGCTGCATGAAAGAGACAAGGATGGGGGTAGATTTAGTTTCCAGAGTTTCTCAAAAACTAGCGAAAATTTTTCGATGCGGTTTTGGACAATTGGAAGAGAATATAAAAATACAGCATGGTTGTGATTGAATTTGAGGCCCAAATTGAACTTTGAAATTAGGTGATTATTGCTTGTTTTCATAATCTAAAAATCTCAAACATAAATCGCCTTTTCAAAGGTAAATTTACATTCAGAGCCAACAGAAGAGAATTCTCTTCCAATTGTCCAAAACCGCATCGAAAAATTTTTGCTAGTTTTTGAAAAACTCTGGAAACTAAATCTTCCCCCATCCTTGTCTCTCTCATGTAGCACCTGGTTTTTTGCAAGAATTTAAGTGTCAATCTTATGTCAAAATCTAAACTTTTATAAACTTTTATATTTTGATTAATTTAGTAACAAAACCATGACAAAACCTAACAACTTCAAATTCCCAGTTAGTTCCTCACTACAAAGTTAATCCGCCTTTACATATTATCATGCCCAGTTTCTCATATCCGTAATGTCAAAGTCGCCATGATATAACAGTGCGCAAATCTGGTTTATTTCGCCTTTGTGCGTAGTTTGTTATAATATTCAGGTCTGAAATCGCGATAGTAGGGCGTATACAGTAAATGGCGGATCGTTTGAAATTCATGACGCTAGGTGTGTTACCAGAAGCCAGGAAAAGCACACGTCGTTTTACACGTATGGAAACGAATGGGTCGCGTCATAAATTCGGAATTCCGCTTCCGTACGACAAAAGTGACACGAAAAACCGCCCTCATAACGCAAAAATTCGTGTGTTTCAGGTCGGCGCCATACCGGGGCGAATTCGCACGCCGGTGAGTATTTCCCGTTAATTGACAGGGGGTGTCTTGCGCCCTTTCCGCGGGACGCTCGCCCAAGTTGCGATGAGCGTGCAAACATTCCTTTCACGGCCGGAAATGAAAGGCAAACATTGACCGCGAACTGGGGTGGCGGAAGTGGCGGTCGCACCCCGTATTCCCGATATTAGTCGTAATGGGCGAACTTAAAGTGGGGCGGATTTCTTTCTAATCGAATCCGAGCTAATCAATTTGCGAAAGTCGGTCCCCAGTAAGAATGGCATTATTCTTCTCCGCCCTTAAAGCGTCAGAGATGTCGCGCATAATGTCTCATCCGAAATCTCCAGAAAACGTCGTCGTAAACCGGATCTTTATAGGGATGCTACTGGATTATAAAAGGCGAGGGCGACGAATAGAGGGAGCTAATTACGCGGCCGAAACCGGACAAAGTGCAGGGGCCTGAAAGACTCGTCAAGTGAAAATAAAACCGGAATTGGGCCAAAGGGAGCGCTCCACTTTCAACTAAACCGCCGTTAAAACACCCCAAAGTTGCGCCGTTTTGCATACACTCGGCGTCATCGCGCTTCCTGTTTTCGCCAATTTACGATCACCCCGAAAATTCCGGTTATTCCGAAGCCTCGAGTGGCGTTAATTTTAATATTAATCACGTAAAACTGGCGTTTTTCCGTTCCGGCTCTGTATAATATCCAGCTAATTAACGTGTCATTTCCAGTAAAGCTCGCTGTAGGTACGATCCGAACTAAGCACGAACTTTTATTTTAATTCGACTCGCGATTCGAAAATAGAACGCGAAAAGGGCGCAACGAGATGAATAACGATGTACACAGAGACTGATTGAAAATAATAATAAAAAAGGCGCCCTCACGTGCGATTTGCGCCGTGCACATCGGCGGACAATCCCTTGATTAATTTTTGATCGCGATTCCACGTGAGCTCTTCCTCTTTAATAATGACGGAGCGAATGTTGTTAATTGCCGCAATCGCCCAGTCGGTTTAAATCCATAATCGGATCTAACTAAATTTACGTAACAAACAGCGCAATTAATTAGCGGGGCCTTATCCTGCTCCATAATGCACTCTGTTAACAATTACGGAAGTACGATAAATTTTGTCGCTATTATTACCGTCAACTTTTCGGCGATAAATTTGCGGAATTGTGGCGGTTTCGTAGTAAATTCGCGTTTATTTTCTTCGTTTTGAATATTTCATGCGACAAACCCCGCAAGTGGAGCTGAATAGTTCGCTAATAGTTTAAAGTTGACGTCATATGTATGTCGCCCCGGGCATCAAAGTACACGATTATTTTCGTTTAATATCAGAAAGGCGCACGTGCAGTGAAGCGCTTTGAGCATTACGAAAGGAAATGCCCTCACGTTTGGGGCTGCCGCGATTCTCGTAATACTTCCGACCGTATTATATTATATCGTCCCTAATTTTTGAAAGCTTTTCCGATATGCTCACGGAAATGATATTTGCGCGCTCCACACTCGGCGAAAATAATCCAAAGACCTCGCGGAAACTTCCCCAGACGCTGGAAATTACTACAACTTCCCGACTTCACGCACCCGGAAAACCCAATTTCTCTGCACGATATTACCGCGAGTACACGAAACCGCCCCGCATCCGGAACCGGAAGTTTCGCCAATACGAAACACCACAATTAAACAATTACAAGTGCAATTTCGTTATTGTTCCGGTACTCTTCTAACAGAACTAATAAAACGTCGAATTATAAGGTGGGAATTTTTGCCTTTCGTTCTACAAGCTCAAACATCTTTGGGATTTCGAGAGTCTGGGGGCATTACGATTCCGAGACGAGAACGCACTTAAATGTCGATCGGCCTGTTGCGGTCGTGGAAGAATGCCGCAGACGTCACGTAATGCAATCGAGATGGAATCCTTCTGGGGCTTCCTCTCTACCGCCGTGTTGCGTCCTTAATAAACCGCCGATATCGATCTGGACCGATCTGTTTTCGAACAACTCGACTAACAAGGCACACGTTATGGCGATTCTCGAAAAGACTGAAAAAGTGTGATCCCACATTGTAACGTGACACTTTCCAAACCAATATCATATTAATTTAATTGGTGATTCATTCATGTTTTTAACAATTTAGGGATTTTGTTCCCAAAAAAGTTTAGGTTGGCACTTCTCGAGTTGAAAATTAATTATGACAGCAAGAGACTCTATTGTCATTTGTTTGTTATTTTGTTATGGTAACAATTTTGTTTTTATTGTTGATTTGAATGATTTGCGAAATTTTAAAAAATTTCGTCTTTTTACAACCGATTTACAGACTTTCACGGCGATCCCTGATATTTTCCCAAAAAAGTGCCCCTCTGGTTTTCAATTTACAGAGTGCTGCAAACGTGTTTCAGTGCCTGGTTTACGAAAAATCCTCAATTTGAAGGGTGGCTGATCATGTTTCTCGTAAGTTCATACCTAGGTATTCTAGTATAAATTATTAATTTCCTAGATATTTTTAGGCCTTAACACCTCCAATCAATCACCAAATTGTCATTTGTAACAATTCATTTAATCTTATGTGAATTTGCGCGAGTAATTTGAATTGTTGTGGTCCTCGGGAAAATAGTCTCCCTTCGAGGACCTAATTAAGGCCGAAACGTCCCTCACCGGGAAAATCCCACATCCGAAAAGCGAATATCTGACACGAATACCGCGCTAATTCGATCGGCCGAATTTGGCACCAGGTGCGGAATACCCCGATTAATACGGCCGCAAATACCGGTCGAGGGTCGCAAAGAGAATGTCCGACGACGAAATGAAATAATTCAGTTTGTATCTTTGCGTGCGGGCAATTTAATCCGGCTCATACCCGCCCTCGAAAAGGGCGAAACGCTCGGTGTCGTTGGCGGCGTTGGCGGCAGTAAAAACACTCGATCACACTCAATTCCCCCGGTTTTTCGCTGTCTTTTCCGCCCGCATATCGAGTCCGACGTAAACGTAAAAAAATCGCAACATCTTTTGTGTATATTGCCCCGCGATGCGATAAACGGAAACAGAATATAAATAAAAGATTACCCCGCCGTGAAAACCCGGGACGGTTACGCAGGTCGACAAGTGGTAGGTGGGCCATCGACATCTGAAAAGGGGGCGCATCAAACCTCAAACGGGAGCCTCACCCCTCTTTTATTCCGGGGGATAAATCAAATCACGTCCGGACCCAACACTTTCGGGCCGCCACTATTTTCTCGCCCGGAAGAGATTTAGATATTTTTTTGCACGGGGGCGCGTATTATGATTGCTCCTGGATAAATATCAGACCGGTTTTCTTTTTCTGGTAAACGAATTTTTCGCATTCGGGAATACGCGGTGAAAGTTTCAGAGGGGGTTGAAGATGAAATACGCCGGTATGGCTCGCAGGAAGTTGTGGGTCCCAATAGGCGTCTTCCATTATGATCCTCTCGAGGACATTGTTTTAAACTTGCGGTCTCTTTCGCCCGTCTGCCGCACGGTAAATCCGCGAACACACAAAAGAAACACATTTGGCTTTTCCTGCCCACCCGCCGAGAGGAACGAGGACGGCGAACGAAACGGGAAAGAAAATGGAAAAAGACTGAACCAGACGGCGGCCAACTGACGCAAAAAACACACGATGCACGCCCGCATTATAAAAAAAAAGGGAAAATCCTAACAGAGAACAATGAAAAATTATGGACCACTGTATGTGCCATTAAAAGTTTCAAGTTTTAGTGCGAAATACTCGAAACTTTATCGCCGGTTGTAAATTTCACGATGTTTGCCGGATTAATTCGAGTTCTTGTCACGCACGTATTGAATATTTCATCCCCTTCTATAGACCGCGCGAGCCATTAGAATCTCAATGAACGAGCGAAAAATTATCGCGAATCCGAGCGCATCCACCGTATTCGAATAGGCAAATTAACGCATCAAAGACCTAAAATTTTAATTCGCAATTATCCAATATTTTAATATCGAATTGGCCCAACAATTAACGCTCGGGTAATTTCACAAAATTAATTTCGATAACCCGGTGCCTTTGTCGGTTCTCTCCGGCGTATAAAAGCCGACCGAATAGAAAAACATTTAATTGGGGGTTTAAATTCGAGACAGCTAATAAAAACCAAGATTAATCACCGACGTAAGTGAAGTTTTACGATTTTTTCGTGATCCTGATGCCCTCGCTGTCCGGACCAAATATCTCGCAGCCCTAGACCCGGTCCGTGTTGTATTAGAAGCATCAGGACCGGATTTGGAAGGATAAGGACCGGGGACGAGTCCTGTGAGTGATTGTAAATCGATGGCCCCCGGATTACGTTCTTCTTAATATGAGATCCTCATCACGTATCCCTTTGCCAAGGACGAGGGGAATATTCCCCGTGCATTCGAATAAAATAACGTGCAGGTTGTGATACGACGAAGCTAGAAAGGCTAGGCTGGGGGATTACCCGATACACCGGAAGATTTATGAAGGACACACAGATTTAGTAGAAGAAATATCGAGGTTAGAGGACGCCAGGAGACTGGAAATAAGGAGAAATTCTATAAAGCCCGGCACGACATAATAAATGCGGCTACAATGTTGCATTTATCGTATCACCGGCGTAAATAAATCTCTTTGTTTAGGTAGTTTAGTGTTAAGTACTAAAAGTAAGTACAGTACGCTTACTTTAATCCTGACGGGGCGTTCGCACGGATTAACGCCAGGACACCGAGAAAGAGGCCTCCACCTCGAAATCCCCTGCATTATTTAGCGCGTCTGTTCCGCCGGGAATTCGCAATTCTTCATATTCTATTTATTCCAAGCTGCAGAGAGGGATTAGAGTGGCGACCGGCCGGAAGGTGGAAAACACTGCGCGAACCGGACCGATCGTCGTCACGATTCGGGCGCTTTTTCCGCCTATATGCAAAAAGCTCGTTATTCGGCGTCATTGTCCTCGCGCTTTTTTACGCCCTCAGGATGTATACGAGAGGGTCCCCGGATTGCGGCCGTAAAAGGCGTGCCTTTAGCGCGCGTATAAAACCCGCACGATACATAAATGCAATGCCGAGGCCGTCCGGAGCGCGGGAGTGTCGGAAAAGAGTGGTTTTATTTTCGAGATAAAGATAGGGGCGAATCGTCGTATGCCACCCATGTTTCATTCAGATCGAACAAACGACGTGTGCGCTGGGGCGGTTTTTGAAAGGTTCGCCCATCCCGTCGTATCGCCGGGCGATTTTGAGTTATTCGCATGCACCGAAAGCTCCGAAAGCTCTGCAGATATGCGCCCGACCTGGATGAGAAATTTCTATGTGCGAATCCCAGTTAACGTCAGGATCACGCAAAACCCGCAAATTTCCGAGGTTCGGTTTGGCTGGGGTATCCAGTCCAGAGAGTGTGGGAGCTGAATTATGGGGTTATTGCGAAAACACGATACTTACCACCGTTATACCTGCATTATATTCAATAACACTAATAGTAGTGCGGCATTTACGACGTATCGTGTAACATTTAATAAGAACGATGGAATTTTACTCCGCACCCATCGTTGTTGGCGCGGAAGGGTTAGTCCGCGCTTGTTATTGATGGAAATATCGGCGATTTCAATCGAATCCATAATCCTGATTAATTCCTAAAAACTTCACCTCTTTCCCTTTAATAACGAAATTGGAAGCACTCTGATGAATCTTGCAAAAAACCGTGCAGCAAAGTTAGGCAGATTTTTCAATCAAACATCAAAACTGTAAAGGCAAGCTTGTATATTTACAAATTATGAGTAATTAAAAAAATTTGAATGAAACTTTCAACTCTTCATCATGTGAAACTGCGAATGATGTGACATTTATACGAATTATACGTAAAGAAAACATTTTCCAAAAATAGAAACGTAATATTCGCGAATTTATTCAAATAGGAAAAGATACCACAAATCCAATAAATATGTATGAGAAACATTTCTACAGTCTAGAGGAGCATAATTTTCTTAAATTTCTTTTCCTTCCAAATAAAGAGCGAAACTGAACCATTTTCACCAAAAATTAAATTCAGACAGAATGGAAATCTGTTCTACAACAGACCAAGTTCTATTTCCACGGAAAAAGGAAATTCTATACATAGTTAAAGACGAATCATAATAAGTTTACCCCGTCCAACATCTTGACTGATGTTGGTCTATTAGTCTTATTGGGTATCATGGAGAGTAGCAAACAATAAAACTATCATGTTAAAGGGAAACCCACGAGGCATAAAGTGTGCTCGCCATCCTAAGTCAACACTTTAACTCATATCCCCGGTATACGGAACGACTTTTATTTGTTTCGTCAACCGCGTGTCTGCAAATTCCCATCATCGGGCTCACCGGATAATGCGCTGAATCCACACCGGAATTACCGGGGAAAACTGACAACACAATAACCCCGCATTTTAATATTTGAGCAGCAAACATGCTAAACCAGACGAGTCAACAAATTTCCGAGCCATAAAGCATCCATATTTCACAAGACTTTAGATTTCGAATCGCCATGTCACTCTTTGACCCGAATACCCAACGTATCGAAACGGGAGCACCCGTCATGTCTTCGGTGGCAAGAAATGGCCCTCTGCATGTGATTAGTGGAGCGAAAGACTCGAATATTGTGTTCCCTTTGGGCAATCACGTTACCGTTTGCGTTATTCCGCCGTCAAACGAGAATTCGTATACGTAATTGGGAACGCTACACCTCTTACCTTTGCGTATTATTATATCACCGGGCGTGTACGGTTTTAGAGACGCTACTTAGTCTCGCGGTGATTATGAAACCGATAAACCCGAAACTGGATTACGAATTTCTTCTGCGACAGATCTGAGGATTACCCCAGTCGGTGTGTGGAATGATAACGAGTAATTGAACCCGCGGGCGGATTCCCATTTATATTTTGACTCGAATCTGGATTAATTTCTGTCGGGAAAGCATCGGAGAGTGTTTATAACGAGCTCGAGTGAGCCCGTCTCTTCTCGAGGGGAAAAAGAGGACAGCGGGCGATAATTGGAACTTACGTCACTTTTTCGGCTCGTTGTAGTAAATGACAAGTTGTGTACACTATTTTCCCGACGACCACATCACTTTAACACCATATTACTTGCAAAAACTCATAAACATACTCATGAAGCTCATAAATATAAAAGAAAAAAAATTGACAACTGTCATAATTAATTTTGAAGTTCGAAATTGCCAACCTAAATTTCATAAAACGAAAAATCCCTAAATAATGTTCAACGATTTGAACCACCGGATGAGGTTCCAAAAAGGAAAAACTTTCTTATTTTTGATTCTACAGGGAAAATTCTTCTTGATAAAATCTCTGCATGCTTTAAAAACCAT
The DNA here is from genome assembly GCA_949788335.1 of Salpingus planirostris. NCBI lineage: Eukaryota > Metazoa > Arthropoda > Insecta > Coleoptera > Salpingidae > Salpingus > Salpingus planirostris. The sequence continues at coordinate 14,128,916 of OX460917.1, forward strand.
TTGGTTGCCATTTTAACAGTGACAGTAATTTGCGGCCCAAGATTTGACATTTCAGCCACCTCGACTGTTATGAAAAGTGACACTAATGCAATATGGCCGTCGGGAAAATGCATAAGATGCATCCACCCCTTTTCCGATACTCGTTCCCCGCATCCGGGGAATAAAGAACAGAATTTCATTAAAAAGGCGAACCGCAAGTAGTCCGGTCTCGCCTCTTTATTAATATTTTATTGTAATCCCGTATTAGGAAACCGCCACCTGTCCCCGTGCATCCGGTCCGGTATCGACCCGGAAAGTTGCAATCCTGCAGCCGCCACCAGGTGCACGATTTCGTCCGATCGAGGAGTCCGCCGTGAAATCCTCGAATGAGACCCACGGACGAGGCGCCCCCGGGGGACGATCCCCGCAGGACCGAACTTTCGCGGTTTTCGCCCGAAAAAGCTCGAGACGAGTCGCGGTCCTGTTTACGGTCGCCCTCCGGGATTTCGCTACCAGTTCTTTCGGATTTCGGGGTGTCTCGTCTGCTTGCACCTCCGACGCAACGCGTTTATGATAGAGATAAATGGGCGAAGTTGCGTTCTCCTCCCGTGAAAAGTTTATACGGTCGGGGCCCTCGCAATAACGTTTTCATTGATTAAATAATCCTTTGTAGTCGGGTTTATACACAAAGTTCCAAGATCCCTACTATACCGACTCGAACCGGAAAGTTGTTGTAATTACTCAAACAGAGAGGTTTATGTTTAATGATGAACATCTTTATAACGTACGTCATCCCGCTGGATCTACAGACGGGCTGATTGGAACCGGTGGATGTTTGATTATAAACATGACGAAAGAGATGAAGGCGGGATAAAAAATGCGGGGGAAAAGACGGTCGTCTCTCCACCTTTGGGAAAGTTTCCGTGATTAATGGGTGGAACTCCTGGATTTGTGACAAGTTCGCACATCGTAAATCCCCACTTGACGTCGTTACGCGACTTATCGAAAATACCAATTAATAATCGCTTTATAATTCTTTGAGATCAAAAGTTTTTTCCTCGATTAATTATAATCGCCGGGACTTGTAAATTATTCACGATTCTCCAGTTAATGAGGAAGTTTAAAACTTTCAGACTACTTATAATAAGGGACGAAGAACTAGGTCAGATTTTAACAAGTCTTTTGCGAAACCTTATATTTTTACATACTCCTACTGTGATGGTGACCACCTAATTACATTTCGGTTATATGTGGGCCGAGCTTTTTTGGGAACTTCAATTTAATTAACCCGCGAATTCCGTATTCACGCCACGATTTCAGCCCCGCGATGTGTTACAACAACAAGTTCTGGCCGAAAAAAAGCATTTAATTAACGGAGTGTTTACTTTCTCCACTCTCTCCCGTAATGCATCAGGTACGAACACAAGTTATAGGCCATGAATTTTTGAAACATTTCGGAATTTCCCTTTCCATTACGGGGTTGATACCGTATGAATTTAACGATCGGTTGTAAAAGAGCTCTTGTTAGCCGAACTATGCTTTCGAGTTTTAAGTGAAAATGACTTTGCGATAAAACCAGGCGTAAAATCTTGTACCCCGGCTGCGACGGCGACATCCCGGAGGACGCAGCGCCATATTATCCGGGAGAAGAGGTGAGGGCCCGGAGTAAATACTCGAATGCAAAGATCCCGTGCACGAAAGCTCTCGTGCTGCACAAAACGTTAATTTGTTTATAATGGAGGCTAATGAAATTGCGAGGATTGCCGCGCCGCCCCTAACGTCATCGGCGAGGGACAAACAGCCCCGTCGCTTATTTCCGGCCCTTTGGAACAATAATAATCTTATTGTAAAAGTCGCAAATTGGAATTAAGTGCCACACCTGGCGCCGGAACGAGGCCCGCGAGGGAAAAAATTATCCGCTCGTTAAATTAGAAAATAGGGGAATTATAATCCGGGCGAGTTTCATTTCGCGGTGTTAATTATCGCGGCGGTTATTTTCGCGGGGCGCAGATTAATCGCGCGATTTTCGTCTGGAAACTCCAATTTCTATAATCCGTCCGGGAGTTGGTAACTTCATCGGGTTTACATAATTCGCGAATATTAATCGAATAACTCGGGATGTTATTTGCCGATGAATGAGAGGGGACTTTAACGCGTTTTATTGCGGTACTCGGCACTCGCTGTTTAGTACGTTGTTAGGTATGTGTAGAAAGTTTGTTATGGCGCCCCTTTCGGCTCGCCCTCCGGTGATAAATCCGGGAAAAGACTTGTATCCGGATTATTGCGCTGTCTTGTATACGCGCGACGAAATTGACGTGAATTTATTCTTACGACGACGCAGAAAGCAGAGAGCGGGTTGGAAATATTTAATAACGCATACCCACCCTCTACGCGCATCCATCTGCATAAAAGCTACAGGGTGTCCCACAACAACTTCCATATTGAGATTGAAGATTAAAGAGGCTCATTAAAAAAAAACAGATAATAGAATATTTGTGAATATTTCCACCCAGGATTTTTTTTCCATGAGAATCGGTTTGGGTTTCAGGTTTTTTTTTTACATTTGACTGTACAAGTCTTATGCCTGAATTCCATTGTGTTTTATGGTGTTTTTAGCTTTTTTTTCTTATTCTAGAGCTTCAAAAGATACACACCGCTAAAATAATATGAATGAATACAATTTTTTCCGATTTCGGACTCATAATGATTAATTTGGAAGCACTTGAATGAGAAAAATAAAAACAGAAAGACATAACAAAACCACCACTCTCCGTTTAGTCGAATTCCGGCAATAATCAGACGACTATATTCATATTTTTAAACCATCATTTTTAAATGACAATTTTTCGTATAAGAATCAGGAAATTTCTCAGCTTTACGATTTTTTTTTAGTTTCTCTTCAAAATTCACACTCATATTACTTCAATTGATCCTTGTTTTCTTGTTAGAGGGTTTCTTATTATTAAAACCACAGTGAACCTTGTGGGTTTTGCCATTCTCTTTCCATCACCTGAATATTGTTTTAATGAATAAAGCATGTAAAATTTTGCGAAATTTTCAGTACACTATCATATCGGTGATTTTTCCCATACAAGAATTTTGTAGATTTTGACATGGAAAATGGGAATTTATATCAACCTTCTGAAGACCAGTGTACTGAAGCAAATCTCTTGAAGTATTTTGACAAAGTTGAGCGATCTTATGAATTCCAACATGATTTTTCACATTTCTGTCCACTTATCGTGGGACACCCTGTACATTACTCGTGAGTAGATTTGTGGGCCGGATCCACTCATTGCGGTGCGGTCAATTTTCAGTTATCGTTTTTGTACGGTTTCCCATTTACATGTAAATCAAACCGGCGGCCGAATCAAGTGGAGGAACGCAGGCCCGGCATTATTAAACCGGATTTTTACGGTTTCGCAGATGAATTCCTCCATCATAAATACACGCATGAACTCCCCTACGGGGGGCCCGGTGCGTACATAAGCCCCGGTGACGGTGGTTGCTCCGTTATTTTGATTTATGTCGCGCGTGCCAAGAACGCCGCGGGATTCCGCCCGATGGCGGTGAACCGACAGATTCCGCTCAACTTTAAAATTAAATTCTAGTTATAGGCGTAGGTGTGCGACAGCACCCCCATAACCGCCCCCGGCGAAAACGAAAGTCATACCGGGCGGATGAATTTCCACGGTGACATCCGGGCCGCCGTCTACCTCGAAAATCACTTTTCATAATCAATTTTGCGGCCGACATCCCCCCGGTAATTTTTAACGCGAGCGATCCAAAGCGGAAGAAGACGGACGGCCCTGCCGAATCATAAATAGGGTGGGTGCACGCATAACCTCAAAGTCTAAAACAATTGAAGTTTGGGGGTTATAAACAACAACCAAGATAAACAACAGTTGCAATGTTGCAAACTAAAACCGGCAACAGTGAAAAGTCGAAGATATTTGTCATTTTTTCAGTTTTTCAGTTTTTCAGCAGAAATTGGAATTCAACAGTTTTTCGGATATTTTCTATGTTTTAGCTACTTTTCGCTTTGTTGCTATCCAGCGTTGCCAATTACATAGCAACTATCTTGGAAACGGTTGTTTAATCCCCAAACTTCAATTGTTTTTGACTTTTAGAGGGTATGCAACACCCTCGCTCTATGGAAAACTAAACTCTTCGGACGGAAATTGTCAAACTGCGAAACGTCCCCCAATTAGCGCGATTCTACAAAGAGCACCCCTTTGGAAATCGAGTTCGGGCGCGTTTTTAGCTTTTTTACATCACCAGACAATCCGGGAAAGTTGTCGAACTCGATTATAGAGAGTCGAATCGCGCGAACATTTCCCCGAGGATCTGTCGAAAATCACGGCCGAAAAAACATAAACTTATTGGATCCGGGGGATGTTTGCCGGATCAGTATGCGTCGGTGCGGTCGAGGGGGCACGTTTAATTGTGTCTTAGGTGATTGGACAAAGTTGGAGGTCCCTGCCTCTTAATGGATCCGTCTCTAGTGCGATATTAACTTCCGGCGGCGAGAGGGTTCGCGGTATGACCGGCTAAATTGGATATCGGCAAATAGTCCGAGGGTATGTGGATATCGCTGCTGCACCGAGCACGGGGTTCGAACGATGGAAATTTCCGTCATTATTTATGGGCCGCTGCGCCGGATGGATCCGTGTGATCTTCCGGAAAAACCTCGGGCTTCATGGTGATGACGATGACGATGATTAGGCAGTGTAAAGGCATCATAGGTCGTGCCCGAGTCGTGTGGATCTGATTAAATTTGCATCGGCTTAATTTCCATTTCTGTGTCTCCTCACATAGAGTGAGTATACAGCGGCACGTGTTATTAATTATTTGCATCCCGAGATTAGGTGGGATTAGATCCATGTTTGCGGCTCCAATCCGGATTTCGTCAAACAAAAATCTTGAATGGAAGAGCATTTTTCGAAAAAATTTGGGAAATTGCGAGGATTGGATCTTTCCACGCGCTCCTGATGAAAATCGGTTTTAAAGAGCTAAACTTTATACGTTTTCACAATTTCGAAATTAACTGAAAAAGTCCCATGAAGCCTGAATATGATGTGTAGAAAAATTTTCGCTGGCTGAAATCGTATGAAAAATTGGAAAGTTTATGAACTGAATGGTGAATAAAAATTGCAGATTTTCACAAAATCCATAAATAGAGGTATCTACCCAAATTTTCATTTGAATTTGAATGTTTCAGCTCAAATTGTTGCGATTTGCTCTCTCTTTCGAGAAAATATTGCAAAATTTATCAGCCTCATGAATCGAACGAGCCTCAATCACATACATTACATAAAATAAACACAGATAAAATAAAATTTATCCATATTCCCAATTTCGATAATAACTGAAAAATTCCAATGAAAATGCCTGAAAATGCGGTGTACAAAAAGCTCTCGTTGCCTGCAATTGAATGAAAAACTGAAAAGTTATGAACTGAAAGGTAAACGAACCCCATTGAAAAATTTCAGATTTTAACAAAATCCATAATATCCAAATTCATAAATTTTCATTTGAATTGGACTGTCGCAGCTCAAAATGTTCGCAGTGAAAGAAACCACACGTTGCGACTTTCTCTCTCTTTCGAGAAAATATTGCAAAATTTATTGACCTCATGAATCGAACGAGCCCGAATCACATACAACACACAAACCGAATTTCCATTTTCATTAATATTTCATGCGAATTATCGTTATAATATACGGAATTAAATTTAGTACCCGCGAGGGAAATCATAATAATAGAGTTAGTAGAGGTGGATCCACTTTTCCATAAGCAAAACAAAATTAAAATTTCTATGGTAGTTTCATAGGCGATTCAGAATGGTCGCTAACCCGGCCTTTTGACGTGGGATCCCGCAAGTAATTAATCGCCGCAAATGCGACCCGTTTTCCTTGTGAGGTCGGTGGAAATAAATCCCGGAAATAATTCCTACAGACGATTATCTCCATCCCCCGGCTATCCGGGAGTAGATGCGTCAGCTCTGTACATTCTCCTAGCGATATCGGTTCGCAAAAGTTATCCGCACGGGGATAACGGCAATAATAATGTGTAGTCGGAATTTCCGTAGGTCGGGCGTCGATTAAATCCAGATTAGGGCCGGGGCGATATCGAAAACAGCGCCGTATACCGGACGCACCATTAACTTTTACTGGCCGGTGCAATTGCACGGTGCGGCGTAATCCCCGAATAATTTCGGAGCCCCGGGACTCCGAAATGAAAGGGGCGCGATTTTAATTAAACTCGGCATAATCATCACGGCCTTAATTGCAGGCGAACCAGACTCCTTGCGCCCACCCGTGCAGTTAGCGGCGAGAATTATGGGAGCTTTTACGCGGTCAATTCGCGCGGATAAAACGACTGTTGCGATTACAATTACCCCGGAATTTATCACTAGGGAGGATGCCATCCGATGGCGATCCGCAATAAAATATGAATTTAAACGGGGAAATCGCGTTTTTGTGAAAAGTTTCAGCAATTTATTACCTAGCGCGCTCGACTAGGCGATTCGGTCAGAGAGAAGAAACCGCCCCCGCGCAATTCCGACTGGGCGATAATGGAATCCGCACCCTTTCTATTTTTCGATTCGACCCCTCCCGTTCAATTAAAATACTCGTCGGTCTCCCAGGTCGGGAGAAAATAACCGAAAAAAGAAAAGTTGTATCCGGCGCACTTCTAACGCTATTTGCCGGGATCAAATGCACGGCACAATGCCTACACTCGAATATGATGATGCAGGGCGAACTTATTCAGTTTACTTTTTGTAGTGGGGCGGTGCAGTACGCTTCTGCCGAAGATTGGATCGAGGTTGATCAGAATCCGTCCATTGTGCACCCCGAGATGTTTCCAGAATGCGCGACTTCACCTTATATTCTCGATGAAAATAACGCGACGAACTTTTCAAAACTCTCGGCGACATCTTGAATAAACCTTTCGGAACGCGAAATAAGCGATCGGCAAAAACCGCGTCTACGGTGGATACGGGGTGGACTGGAAATCGCGCACCCGAGGTGTAAGGGCCGATTCTTCTCGTCAATATAAGAGAAAAAGTTACAATAAACTCGAGGGGTTGACCACTTGGTAAATTTGGTGTTCACCCTCTGGTAATTTTTCTAGTAATTTTTTAGTAATGTTGGTAGTTTTTAATAATTTTTGTAATTTTTGGAGGTAATCAACCCAAACCTTAAGATACAGGATGTCACATTTAACATTTCCAGTACATTTTACGAAGACATGTCACCAATATTCGGGAAAAAGTTTCAGATAAGAAAGGAATCATATCTTACAAGCTTTTAGAAAAGCTTTTGTTGATTCTTAGACCTTTATTAATTACAGAGACATTGATGGGGTTTTAGTGCAGCTGATCGGAAAGCAGAAAACTGAAATATGAAAATTTCAACGAAATTCCTCAGACAGAAAAGATAGTTTAGAACAAGGGGATTTAACTACTGTTTCAATGCATTTTTACTCTTACTTTCAAAAATTTGTTGTTTTGTTTGGAAAACTCTGCTATTTCTAGTCACGATATAACTCTGAAAAACAACTTAAAAGCTCTCGATACAGTCTATCACTTTTATCAGGGGTATTTTGTTCTACTAACCCAATTAAAGTTCTAACCTCTAAATTTTAATACTTTGTTCTCTGATTAGCTGCACTAAAATCGCAGTATTTCCGAAATCAATGAAGATACAAAAAACATCAAAAGCTTTTCTGACAGTCTATGGGATAAAGTAGTCGTAACTTTGTAGTGAGGAACTAGATTTTGAAGTTTTAGTGACTTTTGCTTTGTAACAGTGACTTTTTACCCTGTGAGTTGGGCTTTCAAAATTTGTGTTAAATATTTTTCCGTAATTTTTTAATTACTTTCATAATGGAACTGGGAGTTTACTCTAATAAAAGACAGAATGTGAATTCAACTCTTGCATTTGTCACATTCTAAATTTCATTTTTACTAAAGTGCCTGTAAATACGATTATGGAGTCGGGGGTTATAGGACCTTTTTCTCTTATTTTGATGAGAAGAATCGGCTCTTATATCTCGGGTGCGCCATTTTTGGAACATGCTGTATATGGTGAAGATGGGGTCGAAAATTAAACGTCCGCCAAACCCCGGCCGATCCATCATTCGCTTCCACAAGGCGAGAGCTTTTAACTAAACATCGCCTCACCATACTCGAACTTGAGCGAATCTTTTCTTCCAGAAAATGCAAACACGGGGCGAAATGGCGGCGAGGGGAGTTCCGGTGTCGGGTAGGTCCTGAGTGGTGCGAAACAACGGAATCGACATGAACTCCACACCGGGGATCGCCTTCATCGCCGATCCCTTCGAGAACGCCACCGCGGACTACGGGTCGACCACCCTCAACATCTCCGACGAGTACAACCGCACCCAGCAAGGTGAAAAGGTCACGGCGGCTGGAAATGTCGACTCGATCGAATTAATTTTTTTTTTTCATTCGAAGAAGGGAACCAGTTCATCCTGCCGGTTTGGAGGCAGATTTTGTGGTGCATTCTGTACGCGGGGATGGTCATCGTCGCGACCGGGGGGAATCTGATAGTGATATGGATCGTCCTGGCCCACAAGAGGATGAGGACCGTCACAAATTACTTCCTGTGTGAGTAAACCCGGTTTTCTTCGAACGGCAGTGGAAGTTTACTTTTCGTTCCTTTATGATGGACTTTTTTTACTTTTCTTTCAAGCGGCAGTGAAAAGTACTTTTTCTGCCGTTGGGAGTATCTGTGAAATAGTCGTATGTTATGTGTCTAGGGACTAAAGTGACACTTTTTTCCCGTCTACATCTCGACCAACAAAAAGGTAACTTTAGGCCTGAAGTCCTGAGTAAATACATACCCTATTAGAAAAAATCCAGATATTTGAAATAACCAAAAGTTACGATACGCCAATTTCAGACGCCTTTTCTCTCTTCAGATGACTCAATCAGAACCCCATTAAAATCTCAACAAATAAAGAAGTTACAGCACTTTGAAATTTTGAAAAAGTTGAAAATTTGAAAATTCGAACATTTGTTTTCTTAGATAAACCAATACCGGACGCAGGTCTCTACTCCTGATGACTCAATTAGAAGCCAATTTAAATTTTTCATTGACATCTCGACTAATAAGAAAGTTACGCCACTTTGAAGTTTGCGAAAATCGATGAAATTTTCATAAAAATTTCATGTCAAAAATTTAAAAAGCACGATTCTCGGGCAATTCGAAAGCTTTTCGGACATTCTATACTGTTTTCGATAGAATTTTCGATTCTCTTTCGATTGCCGGGTAGCCCGAATCGATATCTCAATCGGTTCAAAAGTTAGACCGGTTTTAATTTTACGAAAGTGATTTTTAGGTAATTTTTCGGAGGCCATAATTCACATGAAAGAGTACCTTTTTCGGATGCGCTCTAGGAGCATTTCGTAGATTTTTTGACACTCTTTCGAATGCGCGGCCGTCCATCCGGATCGAAACTTCGGTTCAAAAGTTATGGTCAATTGAAAATTTCGACCAAAATTTTACCCCAAAGTGATGAATTTTCGAAAAATTCGACGATCACTAAATGTCGTCCAAATCGAAATCCGGACGCATTTCCTGATAGATTTTGAGCAAACTAAGCGATTCCCGGGTCGTGCGACTCGATAACTCCACTAATAACGAAGTTATGGCCGTTTGAAAATTTTAGTTTATTTTCAACGATACGGCAATATTAGACGCATTTTCTTACTTCAGATGATTCAATTAGAACCCAATTTGAATTTGCAGTCGATATCTCAACAAATAAAGAAGTTACAGCACTTTGAAATTTTCAAAAAGTTGAAAATTTGAAAATTCGAACATTTGTTTTCTTAGATAAAATTGAAAAGTGACGCTTTTTCTTCATATATGCATTTATTATGCTTGAACCTTTGAAGAACAGAACTAGACTAATACAAAATAACAATAGTATTTCCCGATTTTCAAAAAAATTCAATTTTTTGCAGTGAATTTGTCGGTGGCCGACACCATGGTCTCCGCATTGAACGTCACGTTCAACTTCGTGTACATGCTGAACGCGCACTGGCCCTTCGGCGAACTTTACTGCAAAATCACCCAGTTCATCGCGGTTTTATCCGTTTGCGCATCGGTCTTCTCGCTGATGTCCATCTCGATAGACAGGTGAGTTCGCGCTCGAATTCGAGCCAACTCCGCCAAATACCTAAGCGACATCACAAGATCCGTAAATTAATTACGAATCCGTACGACTGTATCATTTCGGCCCCCGACATACGCATACTTAAACGGTAATTCGATTTACACGACGCAATTTCGCGTCGGAGAATAATAATGGCCATTTAGTGCCCGGCCGTCCTTTGAGAATAATCAATGCCAGATGGTGGCGCAATCACATTATCTAATCATTTCGGAAAAGAGACACTCTGTACCCGCCGAGTTATCAATCAGAAAAATAATCCGGTCGTTTTTCCTATCACCTGCAACGGACACTAAAAGAAGTCGCATGAGAGCGCCCTTAAGGAGAGCGCGCCCCGCTAAATCATTAACTTCACAAACAGATAGAGGCAGATTTGCTCGTTTTTCCGGCCGTTCCGGCGAATTTACGTACTCACTTGGGCGCTTTATTGCGGTTGTCGAGCGAAATTAAATCGCATCGGCGATTATCGTCAGAGTCGGTGAGCGGCCGTAATGTGTGTTTTTATCGCCCAGATACATGGCGATAATGACGCCCTTGAAGCCCCGGATGGGCCGGACGGTGACGCTGCTGCTGGCGGTGACCACGTGGCTCTTGGGCATCATCATCGGCAGCCCCTCGCTGATGTTCTTCCGGACCTACCGGCAGCCCTACGACGACGGCGAAGAAAGGGTCATCTGTTACGCCGAATGGCCGGACGGCACAACCAACGAGTCCCTCATGGAATATTTGTGAGTTTTTTTGATTTATTTCCCCATTCGTATCGAGCATTTTCCTCGCTTTTCCAGATATAACGTCGCGTTCCTCTTCGTGGCTTACGTGGTTCCGATAGGATCCATGACTTTTACGTACGCCAGGATCGGGGTGGAACTATGGGGGTCGCAAAGCATAGGCGAGTGCACCCAGAGACAGATCGAAAACATCAAGAGTAAAAGGAGGGTGAGTTTTTTCGAATAAATTGTGTAGGGCCTCTTTTCGGAGGATAAAAAAGAGCGATTTTAATTAAACGGAACAGGGATTTTAATTTTACGGCCCTAAAAACGGGATTTATAACAGAAATACGTCTTCTTGATATCACCGAAGCGCGCATAAAGGGAGACATTCGCTTTGTCTTCTCTTTAATTGAGTTTAAGAAACTATTCAGCTTTTGTGTTTTGCGCAAATTATTATACCAGTAACAATAAGTATGGGGTTGATGTCTCGAAAATTATGTCCCAGTCGCGATTTAATATTTACTGAAACGCTGCGAGATTACTTCAATTCCAGCAGTTTGTAGTGTTTTTCCAACTTGTCGACGTTCTTGTGTATAACATGCAATTTCTAACTTTCGCGAGCAATCCTGTGGAACGACTAGGAATTGATGAATGCACCAACCTTCAGCTGCTATACGTAGCAGGTACGCGCTTTTCATATCGTGAGAGTAAAGAACGTAATAAGTTTCTGTCAGAAACATAAAAGCGGGAATATTTCTGCGAAATTTCGCCGCTTGCATTTACCAAGATTCAAGAATGTGCGTGCGCTTCCCTCTTTACATAAACTTGGCAGTTGGCGAAAACTAAAACTCCCTAGATGACTGAAAATGACAGTTCAACTGATTATAACCTAACTTCTACAAGTTTCGAAGCTTTGAAAGTATTAAAATGAGTAATACATGAAACGAATGATTGGAAACGATTTCGTTTTTCTGATATCATCTTTTCAGAGACACAAACCACTAAACCAACATGTTACAAAACTCTGATTTCATATTTAAATCTGGGGATTATGAAGCGCATGCCACTCTTACCACCCCATGTTTAAAAATAACTAATATAAGAATTGCAATCAGTGCATTATGACACCGAATCACAAGTACCGAATCAATCTTCTTTTAATCCTGATGGCAATCAAGATTATAATCGAATCAATAACGAAACCGCTCCTATGATAAAGATGACATGTGGGTCAAAAATGCGATAAGAATTTATTACTCAGTAAACGATACAGCCAGGGCACAAAAGCGCCTTGAAGCCTTCGTCGTAAACGTGAACCGTTCCATCGCCGGTGAAAACGGTCATCTGTCCGGTCTCGCTGGAAATCTGCCCTATGTACCGATTGTCGAAAAGTCCGACCCAGAGCTCGAGCATGTCCTGGTTATTTCCGCCGATGATTTCGGCCCCGCCGACCACCAGATCCCTCAAATTGAACACGTCAGATGACGACGTGGCCTGCCACCTGAAGGCGTCCTTTTCGTCGAAGCACAAAATCTGGATGAGGTCTTCGGAGACCATGATTTTCGTCTTGTTGTCGTCCGCGTTCCATCCGACTATCGAGATCGTGGTCAACGGCTTCAGGATTTCGCCGATGTACACCCCTCCGTGGACGACGGCGTTTCCCACGTAAATCGAATTGCCCGAGTAATTCACCCCCACGAAGGCTTTCTCGGTTGTGAGGTTATTGAACGCGCCCAGGAAATTTCTCCAATAGTATCCTGATAGTTTTCAAATATCATCAGCAAAAATAAAATGAATAAAATCATTACTAACCTTCTGCTTGGGGTGTGAAAATCGTGATCAGGGTTAAAGTGAAGCAGAGTAAAACCAAAGTTTGGAGCTTCATTTTGGCCTGTAGTTCAGTTTCGGGTTTCCAGTGTGATAGAAAATTGAGAAACGAAACTGGGTCGTATTTTATTAAGTACTTTAATTAAGTGTATTATCAAATCAAGGTACTTGCGATTACCTTTCTAAGTATCTGGAGAATGTTTTATTATGCAACCTCCTAGTTTTCTTTTTGCTAGGTTATTCGTGGAATTCCGATAAGATCTATAGTAATCAATTAGTTCTCTTGAAATGATTTCACGATTACAAAATTTGGATAACTTGGAACTCTCCACTATCAGATAAAAATAACCGGAAAATTCGGCGTCCTATGAAGTCGAAAAGTTGATACATTAACCCTTCCGATGAAAGTTCCCCAGTAGACTGTTTTTCCATCCCTGCCCAGTATCAAAGGATAATCGCGTAAATGGCGGCTGTCTGCTGGTGTGTAAATCCATTTAGAACTCACTATCTCGCAAACGAACTTAAAGTGGTTAGCTTTACTATAATGTCAAATTCCGGGGGTGCAAGTAATCACAAAAAGTGCAAAAAGCGCTAAAAAGAAACGATTATATTTTGTCGCCAAGTTTTCCCAAACTTAAATCCCTTTAACGATACCCCCAAAACGGGGGCTTTAGATAACGCCAACGGATTAAAACGTGAAAAATTTCACGAATTTCTCTTTTTCCAGGTGGTGAAAATGATGATGGTCGTGGTGATAATTTTCGCGGTCTGCTGGCTGCCCTACCACTTGTACTTCATAGTGACGTCGTACTTTCCCGACATTACCACCTCCCCATACATCCAGGAGACCTACCTCGCCATCTATTGGTTGGCCATGAGCAACTCCATGTACAACCCCATGATCTACTGCTGGATGAACGCCAGGTAAGTGAACAAAGAATAGCTTAATGGATCCTTGATGGATCTTCGAACTTTTTCGCGAATAATTCATCGAAAAAAGGGTTCCAATCAGCTCGAAATCACGTCAAAAGCGAACGGTCTTGTTGACACAGCGAGTTCGGCAGTGTCAACTCTCGGTCGACTTTCGAACGCGATCGAAAAAGGAAAACGCCGAGTCTCGCCATTATTTAGGGAATTTTTATCGACTTTGACCCCATAACCCGAGGTTATTGCGTTTCCGCCACCTCCGGAGATATTGCGGCTCTCTTCACAATGGAACCCCCGGTGATATTCGCCCTCGCGTTCACAACCTGCGGACATTTTCGCAAATTTCCAGATTTTTCGACTACCCAGAAATTCCGGTGGATTCGGTCCAAACTATTCGAAGGGGCGAGCAACACCCGGAATTTCGGGCACCGTCTCCAAGGCCGACGCGTTCGATTTATTAACCGGAAACGCGCCTATCTATGCAAATCGGCCGCTTTCCGGACCGTTCCGGCGGATTCGTTCGGCTTTATGGGCCCGAAATTCATTAAACATACCCGGAAGAAATCGTTGGCTTTTTTGCAGGTTCCGGAGAGGTTTCAAGCAGTTCTTTTCGTGTTTGCCCTTCGTCCACGTCAGTCCGGGAGCTTTGACCAGACGCGAGGTGCTCACCAGCCGGAGGAGGTCGTATTCCGGGTCCCCGGATCATAATCGCATAATCAGGAACGGTTAGTAATGAATATTGTAAAGGGGATAAACCGGCGGCGGGTAGAGTAGCGTGTTTGCAAATTATTTAGTCTCGATCCCCTCTCTAATATCTCCCGGATTTGTTGTGTCTGTTTATTAATAATGTCTATGAGTCTATGGGTAGTTTATTTGTGCATGCTAGTCGCTATTTTTGGTCTATAGTTGTGGTGTGGTGCTTTTGTCCTTATCACAAAATTATTATGACCCTTCTAGGTGGAATTCAGCGAAAAAAACTGTCATCTAACACTAAGTGGACGACTCACAGAAATAATAGGACTGTAGATCGGGACAGTAAAATTTGTATGTACCATTTTTAAAAGCCCGAATTTTACGCGAAAGAAATTTCTATGAACTAGAGTTATTAAATGATCTGAGAGATTTCTTTCGAGTGAAATCCTTTAATTCTTTGATGTTAACGAATCTACCTACTAATTAATATTCTAGTCTTATATGCAACGTTTTGGGTAAAAAGTCCATACCTGATCTCTACTGTTTTTAAAGTCGTTAAACGTTTTACGATCCTTCCTTGGTTTTACAATCCCGCCACACCGTTTTACTTTATGATTAAATTAATTTTTTTTATTATTTAAGTAGAGTATGAAACTTACTTCTGGATCGCGAGCAGAAGTTAGGCTTTTGACAGTTTTCATTTAATTAACTTTTGGGTCTATTTGGATATCTGAAAATTATGTTTCATTCTCATATTTACAGCAAGTTTGAACTACTTTTATTATTCTTGTACAGCTTTAGTCGAGTATACTTATACTGATTAATTTTAATAAAAATCCGATAAAAGTAAACCTATTTTGAGGAGAAGTAGGATAAGCAAAAACATCAAAATTAGTTCATGGCTTTCCACTACATTACAGTTCGTTTTAAAACACAATAATAAGAGCCGAGTTATTAGTTCTTTACAGCCAGTTATGAATTTTTTAATACCTCTATAAAAATATTTTCAATTAAATTCTCTCCCCTAAATGGAAAAATAAATTGCCACATCAAAGTCGGGTTTTGTCTTTTTTAATAATAATGAAAACGTAATAATGCGAAATAGTCGAGAACTTTGCTTAATGCATCTCGCAGTGATGAATATTCATAATAACGACAGGATGTTTGTGTTTTGTCACGGCCTGAACTTATTACGAGTACAATTTCCTCAGTTTAATAATTGCGAACTCCACTCTCTCGGCAAATGAATAAATTACACCGTCATCTTCGCCTTCCTTGCACTTTATCCCTGCAGAAATCGCCTTATATTCCTTCGATCCATCGCGATCCCTTCGAAATTCGGATAACAAATCAAGAAGACAGATGGAGAGTGGTGCACCCGTCCGGGCGTTGATAAACTACCAGTCGGACCTCGATACAACGGCCGCGAATGACACCCGGAACCGACCAATTTGTCGGCCCATCGCCCGAATCCGCGCCCCCGGAAACCCCCGAAGACGCGACCGCCGCCGGAATAATTTATTTCCGTCTGCGCGTCGAATAAAATTAATCCGGAGACGGAACGCGGAACGGGGTCTTGTCTGCGGACCGGACCGGTTAATATTAAATTCGATTTGTTCCTCGACTCCGTCTAACTCATCCCGGGCCTGACCTGACTCCGATATGCGGCCTCGCGGGCTCTGTAAAATCGAGATTTCCCCCTCGGGCCGGCAATCTGCACAATATTGGAACGTTCCCCCGGCGAATCGCGATCCAAACCCGGAATTAAAAACACGCTTTGATCAGTTTTTATCAAATAGTTACCTACTATTCATCCGGCCACGGTTCAGGTAGAACCCATTAATTTAGCCGCACTTTATATCCCAGGTTGCTCATACCCAAAACCAGCCACTGTTTCCAATTAATGATTTCATTTCTATTAGCCAACATCACCAGAGAGAGATAGATTGATGAAACAAATGAGCGTAATAGGGGAATCTTAGCAACTTGCTAGGAGACCCCTATTACACTCATTTGTTTATCAATACTTCTCTCTCTGATGATTTTGGTGGATATCTCTGTTCCTTTCTAATTTTCGAACCAAGTCATTCAATTTAATTGTGTTTCTGTCAAAATGGTTCGAAAAAAAAGATGCAAGATTTTCGTGAAATCGTCTATTAGATATGCTTGCAGTTTCCTATATTTTGACGTTTCTGGAGATGAATGATGAAAAGTTTCCGGTCAACTGTCAAACTGAACAGTGGCGGCGATAAAAAAATCATTCGAGGTTTTTGACCATTTTAGACAGCTTCAAAGGGCACAAATAGGTAGTCAGATTCAGTAAATTACTGATATTGCTTACACTTTTTTCCAAAAATATTGAATAAACTGACCCACTTCTCACATTTTACATTCTCGTGGAAATGGTCAACTTTCTCACTTTTGTTGTAATATGAAAAGATTCCAACGCCGTAATTTTTTCATTTCTTAGCCGATTTCAAAAAATGAAATATTGCTAGATAGAGTTTTCAAAGCTCTATGAAATGGCCTACCAAATTTTCATTTTACGACATTGGTTAATTACCGCTATTTAAAACAAAAATATCTTCATCACTCTGTATAAAAAAAAATTGCATCAAATAGTGCCCTAAAACGATAATTTTTGTATAAAATTCCGCGAATTGTAATCAAAACACACAAACAAAGGCACTCAACTCATTCGTTGGATTCAGGAAATGCCAATGAAAAAGTAAAAAAGCATCAAATTTTTGGGGGGCTATTTTATAGAACATTTCAGACTCTTTCTACCACTATTTTATTTTTTGAACTCGCTCAGATAATGAAAAAGTTATAGCTTTTGGAAACCTTTTAAATTACACTTTGTATAATATGTAATTAATTATGTATTAAAACTGTTATATCATCCGGGGTGAAAAAGTAGTGTTTGCACGTATTTCCATTTTCTCAGCCCTATAACTTTTTCTACAATTTCCAAACCGTTCTACCCTAGTCACTGTGATTTGCTCGGATATTCTTTATTCCTCATATAATTTTGAAGGCATAATCAAAAATGTTTCACACGTTAAGTCAGACTAGTTTTGAGCCAATTTAGGACTGTAAGTATGAACTGTTGGCGTTTACCATCATATAATCAACCGTAGTCCTCATTTTTAGGACACCACGTATTTGCCGAGTATTTTCAACGATTTTGGTCAAAAGTTTTTCGATTCCCGATTCTCAAAACCGCATTCAAAAAAATTGTAAAAACAGGCACAGCTTTACAAGTTTCAAACACAGTTTGAAAAAAAAACACCGTTTTCGTCTCAATTATACAATATTATTTCGGAATAACTGAAGAAAATACGAAATGCAAAAATGCAGCCCGAATTTGTCAGAAAACTATTTTCAAATGGGATATTTTTCACGAAAAATTTCTCGAACCCATGATGTTCCCACAATAAAATTAGCAGCCACTGGGTCATTGACAGTTAACCGGAAACTCTTGATAGCCTCCAATGATTCCAAAAATATCAAACTGCAAGTACCCAATAAAAAAACTGGAAAACTTGATCACGACCACCAGGTGGCGCTATAAATAGACATCCCACTCACAATAACAACACCTGAAATTCGCCCGATTTGTATCCGTTAATGACGAGATTGGTTCAACCATGGAGGCTCGGTGATCCCGTTGTTTGCGTTGCAGGAACCGTCCGCATGAACTACATGACACGTCCGAGTCCGACGTCGTCGACGAACACGTGCTACTCGAACCTGGGGGACGGCGACGCCCACCACCACCACCACCACCGGGGCGGGCTGCTCGAGCTGAAGAGGTCCAAGACGAGCGAGTCGCGGTCGGTCTCCTGACAGAAGCCGCGCCCGGTGACGTCGGCGGAGGGCGCCGGCGAGAACGGCGCCGAATTCCCGGACGTGCGGCACCGGAGGACCTGGATATAGTGCCAGACCTCGCGCTCCAACCACTCGGACCGGAGGCTTCCGTGGACGCGCGAGGAGACCGAAGAGGAGGTCGACGACGGCGCCGTCGCCGAAACCGAAATGTAACATTTTCACTCAGAAACGTTCCTAACGTGTTTATTGCGGTAGTTATTGTAATTAAGAAATTAATTGTGGAATTACCTACTCGATGGAATAAATTAATTAAGTTATTATAGACTATAATGAGCACATATAAGATTAGAGGTAAGTAAAGTTAGAAATTGGGCTGTGATAATATTGGCACAGAGTTAACACATCGAAAAACTGACGGCTAGGCTCCCATTTATAAAGGTCGTCTGTGCATTAATAACGTGCAACGCCGCCATATTGACAGTTGCGTGGAAGGAACCAACACCGTATTATGTCAAATCGAATTCAGTCCAATAGTATGGCGGTTTTGCGATAAGTCCCTAATCGATGTTGAAGGAGATATTATAAAGACAGGGTAAAATCACGAATAATTGAATACAAATAATTAAAAACATATCGAGTGTGTGTGCGTATTAATTGGAGCGATTTGTACAAAAATTACGTGCATAAAAGATTATAATTACATTTGATTGAATCAAAGTAAACTTAATTAGTTGTAAGAGTCTAATAACGCTCGTTAAGTGTAGTTGGAAATAAAAATCATTATGACTACTGTCCTCCTTTAGATGGCTTCATCAAAACCATCTGTTGGGAAAACACAAGCGCTTTGAATTTTAAGCCGTTTACTGATTATTAAAAAATAAAGCTTTAAGTGTTTCTTCATGTTATTATGGAAATAAAAAGTTTCATCATTATAAAATATTTTCAAAAAAAATATCAGAAATTATTTAGATGTCTGGAGGACTTTCCCATCTATTTATCGACCACATTATGTAAGAACATGTAGTACCCAAATAGTGTATAGAAATAATCCCATTAGGTATAGGCATCAAGTATAAAAATGGACAGAGTCAAAACCATCCAAACAGATTTTTTTAATAAGTATTCCAGATACTATGTGTGACCAAACTTGTGATAATTAATATTTGTAAGAATCTATTATAATAGAAGATATTTAATTAAAACAATAAATTTATTTATATCATCATGAACATTTCTGTACATAGTGTAAAAACTGATCCTTGTATGATTTATTGTTGTTGTAAATAAACTGCTAATGTACCTAAATGTATCCAAATCCATCATAGGTTTATAAAATCGCAGAGTATCTAGCACGACTATTAAAATCAAATATGGAGAGACACATTCATGTGCCCAAATGGGTTAAATGGGAGAATGGGAGATTCCAGCTGTATCTAATTTGTATTATTTCGTGTCAGATACTCTAATAAATAATTTATACAGGACTACTAACTATACCAGAGCTGTTGTAATAAAAATCTGATTGATTAAAACTGGCCTGATACATGTAAGATTCAAGTCCTTTTATTTCCCTAACAAAATAAACTCATACTTTTGAATATAAACATTTTGAGAAGTCTACAGGTGAAGAGATAATTTCACACATTTCTTTTTGTAACAGTTGGTGTAAACTTTCGCCACTATGTCTATAAATCCAACACTTACCTTCCGGAGCAAAATCGTATCTTTTTGGCCCAGATGTTGGAGAACTCAACCAAATTTGTCTATTCGGAGATTGTCGATTTATCACGTAGATTCCAAATTTTTTGCCCAAATTTACTGTTAACACGCCACCCTGAAATGGAAGAACGTATTAAA
Organism: Salpingus planirostris; assembly: GCA_949788335.1. Classification (NCBI taxonomy): domain Eukaryota; kingdom Metazoa; phylum Arthropoda; class Insecta; order Coleoptera; family Salpingidae; genus Salpingus; species Salpingus planirostris. Next base: position 14,148,946 of record OX460917.1, read on the forward strand.
AGAATCTACTTGATTGATTTGATATGTTGATCAAAACTTACGCTGTAGGAAACATCTCCTAATTCGAGAGTTTCCGATTCCTCAACTAATTGTTCGAAATATTCTGTCAGAGATTCCAAAGTTTCCTCGCAGACTCTCTCGAACGTCGCGCTGTCTAGCGCAGCCTGGGATGTTGCCGAGGAAGTTGAGAAAAGTTTCGATAACAGATGATTATCGCTTGAAGACACCAGGGGCACCTCCACATTCATGATTTTACTTGTAATTTGGTGGCAGCTGTCTAGCCTTTCACTGGGTGGATTACATTTCGTGAAATATGCGTTGTATTTTAGATATTTTATGATATTTCGAGAGAAAACGTAGTTTTTCGCATGTTGCATTTTGCCGAGAATGTGAGGTTATGTCAACTGTCAAAGTGACATCCACGTGACTACCAAACCAAAACACCAAGCTAGTACTGTGAAAGGTGGCCTCACAAAAATCCTGCTCGCAGAAAATAAATTCGAAAAGAAATAAAAAGAGGACATCAGTGAAAAGAATGTATTTAGAATTCAGATAGCACATGATTTTTTTTTTAATTAGTCTTAGTATGCTACCGCAATAATAAAAAAAAAACTAAATTAATAAAGAAGTTAAGAATTTAAATAATGGACCAAATTAATGGAATTGGTTCACATTTTATTCAAGACTAAAAACTAAACGTTAGCACTTAACAAACTATCTTAATAGACAATATCACAAAATTCTTAACGTACAAATAACAGAAGGAAAAACTTGTAGCTCTCAGATTGAATGAGATCAACAAACATTTGAACAATTAAATAATACGCTATGTTTAAAAATGCATGACCATCTCTAACTTTTGATGTTGTTTTCTTTAATATGTTAAAAATCGGAAAAATTATGAATCGATACACTCATCCCTTTCGATTACCCTCTCCTCTCTCATCTCGAACGTATCCTGCTCCAATGGTTTCGAGACCCAACTGCCTAATCCCGATTTAGTGAACGCTGTATTCAGGTACTGCTTAGCGACCTACAAACATTCAGAATAATCATAAAAATCGATCGATTACTAGAGGAATTAATTACATTGTAAGAAGTCACGGCATCTTTGGCATCACAATAAAGACTAGGCGGTTCCTTCTCGATCTCCGTAATGGAGGACAACTTCCCCATCAACCTCGTGAACCGCTTCATGAGTTCGTGTTTGCACACCTTCGAGATGCCGACCTCGGGCTTGCCGATGTAGGTGTTGATGATTTCGGGCTTCTCGAGACCCTTCGTCCAGATCACGCTGAAGTTGGGCGCCTTGCCCGGCTGGCGCGTCTCCGACGAGGTGAGGAGGTACATCGACGGCCGATTCAGACGGAATGGGGGCGGAAGACCTTGCAAGGCATTTTCAATGCGACCGTAGATTGCACGGAACAGGTGCGATTCGCGCAGCAAACTGCCCAAAACTATCGACTTCAAGTAGATCGGTTCGATGAAATGGGAAAGCAAAGCCCCCTGCAGACCCACGATGTTCCAGCGGCAAATCTTGTCCGAGCACGACATCGTAAGAAGCCTTTCGCCCTGCGAAACAACCAAAAAAATCGATAGCAACCAAAAGCAATCGCTAAAGATCTCTATCAGAATTAATCCGATGCTGCAGTAACTTTTATCCATTCCATTCTTATGTAGATGGCGAGCCAAAATTGTCTAAATGACAGTACTTCTGTCACTTGTCAATGTACTTGTTTGTGGTTGGCATGACGCAGTTAGCGTTACACTGGGCAGGAATAATTGAAAAATCGTCTGAACTTGACTTGAAAATTGACCAATTGACCTACCAGCATAGTAAAACTATAAATGGGCTAATTAAGCGATAAAAACGGGGTGGTATCGTGCCTAATTTTAGATTACAGGACGGCGGGTCACCGTCAAAATCACCCCGCACGCGATTGCCGTGGCATAAATCATGAGAATGCCCTCTTGAAATGAAAGTTATTATTCCAATAATACTGCAGTGCGATTTTTTTTTCATAAATAGAAAAAGGTGGTACTCCCGTGCCCGGTAGCACTAGAAAAGTTTAAATTTGAAGCTTTTTTTCAATGATCCGCCAATATAAGACGAATTTTCCCACTCCTGAAGACTCAATTCGAAGCCCGTTTCAATTTTTCATCGATATCTAAACTAATAAAGAAGTTACAGCAATTTGAAATTTTTTGTGAAAAATTTCTTAAAATTTTTCGAAAATTGATAAATCACCAAATGTCCTCTAAATCGAAATCTGGACACTTTTCCTGATAGATTTCGAGCAAACTAAGCGATTCCCGCCTCACTCGACTCGATAGCTCCACTAATAAGGAAGCTGTAGTTAATTCAGTGAGTAGTAATGGCAACATATTGATCTCTCTGTACATAAAACGAGATGACAGTTCATCCGTCACTTGTCAATAGGTGATGGGCGGGGCATAAAAGTACGTTTCACATTGGGCGACCGTAGTAAGAAAAGAATCGACCAATCAGAGTGCGGTAACGTTGTAGATCAAGGTCTCACTTGCAATATCCCGTCCCAGGTCTGAATGGTGCTGCTCAGCTTGACCGGGAGCGTCCCCTCTCCCGACTCGATCTTCGTCCGCAACTGCCCCCTGGAGCTCCTGTTCGGGTGCTTGTCGACGGCGTCGTACTCCTCGTGCGGGCTGAAGATGCGCGCGTCGCCGCACGGCGCCGTGTTGATGTACAGGTGGAAGTCGATGCCGTCCTTGAGGCGGTAGCCGTTGCCGTCGTCGCGTTTGGTGAACACCGACCGGTCCGCCTCGGGCGTCAGCAGCAGGTCGAGCTGGTCGTACAGGTAGTTCATCAGGCAGCGGCGCGACACGATCTCGGCGTGCATGTCGTTCAGCGAGCACCCGTTCATGCTGATGTGCTCGCCCGAGACGCACTTGGTGCCGGTCGTGACCGAGATCACCTCCGAGTCGCACATGTTGGAGCCGCGCGTCATCACGATGCCGGCGAGCACCTTGCGCTTGGCGTGCGTCGCGTCGTTCGCCATCAGGGCCGCGAACTTGTCCTGCACCAGCCTGAACAACCACCTCATTAGTAAAAGTAGTAATACACGGTGTCCAGAAATTAGCCTGCAATAATTCGCCCGATGATTCCTCTATAAAAATGATGGAAAAACTTCTAATGAACGTATGTCGAGAATCGCTTCCTAAGGGAGATATACCCCCTGAAAGGTAGGCCCCCTATGATGGTTTATGTTAAATATCTCCAAAACTGTTCAAGAATAAAAAATCATATTTGGTACAATTATCAACCTTTTTATGCTCAACAAAATGGACTAGGAAAGAATTCAAAATTTCCACCAGGGGCGGGTCATCTAGGGGGGGCCGTGGTGAAAAATCTTTCTAACTTTTTTGTATGATGCTTTTTTCGAGTTTAAACTACATATTATGAAATTATGAGTTGTTTTACGAAAAAAAGGTACTCTTGGTTAACATCGATAGGAGGCGCCACATTCGAAATAAATCGATTTGAACTTTTAATTTTTTTTCTAATTTCTGTTGAAATGTTACATTTCAAGCAGTATTTTAGTCAAGACAGCTTGAATAGCAATCTGACATCACTAAATTTTGAAAATTCAACAAATAATGCAACATTTTACATCCTAAATGTTGCATTTTCTAATTAATGTCCAAGTCTTTGATATGGTTAGTGATGTTAGATTGCTAATCAAGATGTTTTGACTAAAATACTGCTTGAAATGTAACATTTCAACAGAAATTGGAAACAAAATTTAATGTTAAAATCGATTTATTTCGAAAGTGGCGCCTCCTATCGATGTTTACCAAGAGTACCTTTTTTTCGTAAGAAAACCCATAATTTCAGATTATGTGGTTCAAAGACGAAAAAAACATCACACAAAAAAGTTAGGAAGATTTTTTACCACGGCCCCCCCTAGATGACCCGCCCCTGGTGAAAATTTTGAATTCTTTCCTAGTCCATTTTGTTGAGCATAAAAAGGTTGATAATTGGACCAAATATGATTTTTTAATCTTGAACAGTTTTGGAGATATTTAACATAAACCATCATAGGGGGCCTACCTTTCAGGGGGTATATCTCCCTTAGGAAGCGATTCTCGACATACGTTCATTAGAACTTATTTTCATCGTTTTTATAGAGGAATCATCAGGCAAATTATTGCAGGCTAATTTCTGGACACCGTGTATAATGAAGCCAGAAAATTCATAAAATGCCCAACTCGGATACACCCAAACCAGTATTTGACCAAAAAGTTAATGTCCAAGCCTAGGGAATAAGTAAAAGGGGAAATAACATGAAGAGAAAAATGGAAACCCGGATTTGAGCATACCCGGCACGGACCGTAAGCGTAATTCGACAAAAAACGGGAAAAACTGACGCGCTGTCCGATTTTAGATGTAGGACGTGAGCCGTCAGTTGTCAAATACAATGTTTTTCTCTTTTTCTCATCTATCCAACAATGCGTTAATGTGAACTCTCATGCAACCGATTTCCGATGATATGGTGATCTATTTTTTGTAGATCGATCAAAAATTTCGGATATTATTTCACCATTACATACAAATCACGTCCTACATCTAACATCAGACAGCGCGCCCATAGATGCGCGCCTAACTTCACGTTGCGCAGTGGCGTACGGGTTTGGATTTCCCCTGATTTTTTCCCGGTGAGCCAAATGACATTAACGTACCATTTCGGGTTTGGACATAGTTTGGACCATTCCGAGTTTGCATTTATCTCTTCATGCTTTTTCCCAGGTTTAGACATTTCCTTTCTGCGAGCTTTGTACTCAAATACTGGTTTGGATTAGGATTTTCCGATAAAGTATGCGTCACAAAATTCCTAAATCGGAGCACAATTTTGGTTTAATCCTACGAAAAATGTGCTCCACTCACCCCCTAGCCCACGCCCCGAAATGGTTAGTTTACTTACAGAGCAGAGATAGTCCTCGAGGGCACCTTTGCAAACGACTGCAGCGACCTCTGCATTTTTTTCGTAGATTTCTGAGCCCTTTTACTGCCAAAATTGGCTCCTTTAGGAGGACCTCAACCACAAAAGCAACAAAATACTGTGCGCATCTGAAAAATCACCCTGCAGTGGCTTCCTAGTGGTTGAAATGTGGACTACCAGGAGGTAGGACGTGTACAAATGAAACCACATGCAAGTTTTACGTCATTTGATATTCTGGGACAATTTGAAATGTTTCCAGTGCAGATTTTGTTGCTTTTTGTACAAAAAAATCAGTCTTCAAACACCACATTATAACCTCAACTAAAGGGGGCTCTAAGAAATATATGCAACTGTAATTGAAATAAAATAATGAATAGTAACGAAAAACGTGCCACTGATAAAAAAAAAATTCTGTATCATGCATTAGAATAATGGCAGTTTTCACGGGAAAAATTACCTACAAATTATTACAAACATTTTTCCAGTGAAAAATCGCCGCATGCGAAATGAATTTACAGGATAAAAGTCTCACCCTCCGATATAATCAGATCGTTCTTGATCCTCGACTAGGACATCTGGTTTCATGAAACTGTGAACATTTGCGGGGGAAAGATTTTTAAAGTTGAGACGCAATTTCGATAGGGCTGCGGTCGCTGCAGCATTTTTCGCCAATTTTTTACTGGAACCTTGACAAAAATTAATTAGAACACTGTTGAAATTTCAATTCGCGATTATAGCCACATTATGGCTGAGCAAAATGGCCGCCCAAATGCGTCGATTTTTGTTGATATTGCCTAGCAACTAATTTGTTGTCAAGTAATTGATACCGGTTGCTAGGCAATAGCAACAAAAATGGCCGCGTTTGGGCGTCCATATTGCTTAGCCATTAGCCATAATCGCGAATACCAATAACTTTACTTACCAGTTCCGGTGAATTTTTCCTCGGCCAGCGTGATGGTGACTTTGAACCTGGAATAGGAGCACCCCTTGTTGTCCGAGCACTCGTAGACGACGTTTCGGAAGAGCTCGTTGAGCAGCATGACGGGGCCCTTGAGGACCTGCTTCTTGGCCCGGGCCTCCTTCTTCTTCTGGAGCGCCTCGAAGGCGTCGTCGCTGGTGAAGTCGACGGTGGTGGCGGCGGCCGCGGTCGCCGGCGCCAGGAACAGCGTGTTGGTGTTGTCCGGGAACTGGATGAACGACTTGAGCGCCTCCTCGGCCGCCTTGCACTTGGCCATCTTCTTGGAGCCGCCGGCGCCGCTGTACGTCTGCCCGTCCACCTCGACGGCCACCTTGAAGATGGGCGCGTGCGACGGCCCCGACTGGTCGACCAGCTCATATTTGAGTCCCGTTCGCAGTTGGTTGAGCACGGACACCGGATTCTTGTTCTGGTCGATCATGTTCAGCTCGTTTCGCTTGATTCTCTTGGCGTCTGACACCGCGGACTCGGCGGCTGCGAACGAAAGAAACGCCGGGATTAACGCGCCAAAGAAGTTTCCAGATAAGTTTTTACGCGTTTGCGAG